>JAKOPK010000206.1:0-50113 GCA_024195185.1 Coniferiporia weirii
GGGGGGGGGGGGTAACGGACTACCGACTGATCGGGCTACTGCGATGTTTCAACAGAACTCTCTCGACTCCTACGCCCTTACTCGGTAGTGACGGGCTAAGAACAGGTCTCTGATAGCCCAGCCTAAGCTGGAACTCGATCATGATGATGATGGGAACATTGAAAGTTCGTCCCTTTACCACAGTTCTGCCGCTGATAATAACCAAGTATTGTATTGTGCAATAGTGTGCTTTCGAGAAATGCATCCTGAGGATAGAAATCAATACTATTAAAAGTAGTGATTTGGACGAGAGCTTGAATGCTCAAAAAAGGAGCAGAAAAAAAAGGTAAGTGTATCGAAGAAGTAAATCTCTAATGCTTGCTCCGGGTCGGGCTGAAATATGAGACCAGACAACCGGCTCTGTGTCACCTTCTGGCGGACTAGAAGATGATTACACTAGGTAAGTAAGAGCTATCCCTATCGTCCACTCCAAAATGGAAGCGGTAGCGACTCTTCTACCTGTAGTGAAAAGCATCCAGTGACCATCAGTTTGCATGGGGCCTGACAGATATAATCACATATGAGACCCTTTAACGGCAAAGGATGGTACTTCAAACCTCGCACATCGTTGTAACTTTGATCCAGGATAAATAGGTGATAGATGGTTCTCGATCACCTCGCTGTTCTCATATAAGCTCATCGTTGGTACAGTTCTTCATCGAAAGAGATTACTTGTGTCCACCTCAACTTAACCATCCACCATATACACTCCGTGCGCATCGAGCTGTTAAGCTAAACGCGATGCTGTCGAATCGATCCAGTGTCTTACCCATTAGTGACAGTGAACTTCCGCCCTTTATTTCATTCTACAGGGACATCACCTACGTCGAAGCCGCATTCGCTACCATTATTTGCTATGACACCAGTTGAGTACCTTAATGAAAGACGTCATTGGACGTCTCCCTCAACGCCTTTTCACAGTCACTACGTTTGATAAAGAGGCATGTAAACTCCTAGTAACTGTGCATCTCTATTGATTACTGCATCTTCGGCGGAACCCAGGTCAAATACTTTTGGGCGAGTGTCTCCACCGCTGTCCATCCTGGCCGCTATTAATCTTGTGCAACCAAAAAGAGTGCACCTCGTAAAACCACCAGCATAGTCTACTTTCTCGTAGGAAAACTTTCCGCCCGATGCCCTAGTGGATGAACCTCTAATGATTCGGTGGACATACTCTTTTCACAGAATCGATACATGGGGATTTTCGCTGTATTGTCAGGCATGACAGGTGAACTTGCTACACCGGATAACTCTTGTAGGCGTTGAAATTATTGAAATAAACTCAGGATATTCCCCCCACTCAACTCTAAGGCTGTAAGTGCACCAAATTATCGATCCCATATATCATCTCATGGACTTCGCAATAACACAGGTGTAGGGATATTTTTGAGACTGCCCTCGAACCTATGGGCTGACAAGAACACAGGCAATTTTTCCACTTGGGCGGAAAATGCGGGAGGTGAATTTTTGTTCTCACCGTTGGTGGATAAGGCAAGGCTCACCTTAGGTTGTGCATTCAGACTGGATGACTATTGTCCTGATAGACTGTATTGATTTTCTCCCTAATTTCGCTCAAATTGCTTACGACCATACTTGACACAGATATTCTATTGATGAGGGTCCTCGCGTTATGGTCTGACTGTTTGTGGCTTTGTTTACGTTTACATTGTCGCTGCATCTGAGCCGTTGGCAGCGAGGACATTGGCCCTATGTCTTAAAGCCTTACTTGCCGTGGAAATAGCCTGTATGCTAGGAATTATGACAGTCACAACTATAATGGAGAAAAGCAAGTAAATCATCTTCCAAATTAAGCTACTCAGCTCACTAACTACAAAGTAGTTGTTGTCGTGGGAGAAGCAGGGTTCTCATTCTGCAGCGACTTGAATGAAATTCAGCCTTACCTCGAAACCATCTACTGGTTCGTATTTGGATCCATTGAGAACTTCTTGCTCACGTTATATTAGGACTGCTCCACTTTCATTTGAGCTCATTCTCATGGTCCTTGCTCTTCACAAATCCGCACAGTTCTGGCGGGAAACGGGGGGGTTCAATGGCTTTAGCCTTGTCAAAGTGCTTGCCCAAGATCAAGCCTTCTACTTCGTCCTGTAAATATTTGCACTTTTGTGTTCAGTTTCTGTTAAATTGAGAAACATTTACAGGATAATGGTGTGCAGTGTGGCCAATATAGCGTTTTTCTGGATGGATCAACGAGACGCCTTCAACACGGCTACTAACATCGTGGAGTTTTTGCTTTCATCTGCAACTTTTCCCTGTATTATAGGCTGTCGATTATTGGTCCATCTGAACGAGGCTGCTGAAAGGGGTACTAATGGAGGCACGAGTTATCGAATCGAAAGTCACGTAAGCGATATACAGTTTGCACAGTAGATTCAGGTGTATGGCAGTATGTCTAGGATTTGTCGATTTTTCTTCTCTTACGTTGGATTACTAAACATTGGTAATGCTGCGAGTCTGTAGCAAGTACGTATGTGGAGGGAATCAGGATTGTATTTCAAGGCTTCGACAGTCGGTAGTGACAATGTGTAAAATACGAAGTGCCGAGCTAATGGTCGAGCGTCTATGAGTTTATTTTTCGTTGGAAATTCTTAGTCTGTACTCCATTTCTGTATTTTGTCCAGATTCCCGATACCTTTAGGTAGAGGGTTAGGTAGGTCAATAATTCGGTTCCTGAAAAAATTGACGGGCCCCGCGGTATTTCCTTTTTTGTTGATGCCGAACCGCGGCAGTCCCTCATTACACGTAGTAAGTTACACATTTTTGGCAGCACTGGGCCGTCAAAATGTCCTCGCTCCTGAGCTCGACCGCAAACACCTGGCACTTATGGTGGGTCACAGGCGGCGCCTTCGCGCTATGCTTCCATCATGCCACAGCGAAGACAACTTGTATGGTGGACGCATTCAGCTAAACACTTGAATGGGCATACATAAGAAAGCAAAGGAACAGAGGCAACCTTTCTCAATCAGCCTCGACAGCTTTGGATGTGGCAGATCCAACTGGGCCACTCATCCATACAACCGAAATTGAGAAGGACGTCAAATCGTACTGGGAATTTGTCCTTTGTGGACGTGTATTCTGTCTGCTTCATCCTAAAGAGGGTAAACTGTATTTGCTTGTGGAGTTTAACGGCGAGGATTTAAAGGGCGGATCGTGTGGACTTGAACTGGAGCACGATTTTCAGGAACCAAAGCTTGATTTTTTCATGCGGTGGCACTATTTACTGGAAGGCAATTACGAGCGGGTTTGTCACTACGCTACGAATCCATTGAAATTCAGCCGATAGCGAAATGGAACTTGAAGGTGGAAACCATCGGACGGAAACGACGGTGGCAAATGTATGTGGATTTTTATTCGGTCTGCTTTAGGGCAGATCGCAAAAGCTGTAAATATAATCCGCCCAACTTGGACTGCCGTTCAAGGACGAATCGCTGGTGCAAAGGGAGTTTGGCTCCTTCATCCTGACCAAGGCATCTGGCAGTCCCGATAAACCGGCTTAGGTCTGGATTTGTGATTCACAGATTAAAGCCAACTATCCGCGTACAAGCGAGCGAGCGCGATATTCAACAGAATCCAGATACACTTCACCATCTGTGTTGTTCCTGTACTCCTTTTGTCCTTCGTCTTTCTGCCAGCATCATCACTTGCTAGCTTGCATGGGTTTCTCGTAGACTCAACTCCTCAGGAGCTTTTACTGCCAGAATCTGGGCCTTCGTTGCTTGCTGGCCTTCTATGTACTTGTACATAGTTGCTCACTGCTATCACTTTCATCTGGGTTGAGTTTGAGGGGCAGCTTTCCTTTTATTAACTGCACAGTTGCAGCTGTTGTCCTTTTCAGGGGTCGTTATCCTTCCAATAGATTGCAGGCGAAGCTTTTGTCCCGGTCGAAGGTGTGCGCAAATTCAACCCTACTAGCTGCGGACGGACAACTGACGACTGTGCCTTGAGGTCCCGCTCTTCAATTACATCCGCTACCGTCTTTGTTTGCGGAGACTTCGTCCCCCCACCTCCTGTCCTTCTGGACCTTTTCACTCTAAACGAACCAAATTCTACACCCGATAAGAGTCCCTTATCATGACCGAGTATGCGACCTCACCCTCTGCTCTCGAGGAGTGGAATGCACAGTACACTTGCACGAAGGACTGTGTCCAGTCGTCACTCACTCCTGAGCTGTGCGTGCCGCCATCACGCGCACCGTCGACTTGTTCAAACTTTGAGCGACGTTAGCTTTGGGACGGCGCCGGCTGGGAGCCATCAAGCTGATGAGAGAGCTCCGTCAGCGTCCCGCTGACTATGATGCTTCAATACTCTGACTAACGCAAGATTTTGGCCAGCCCAACACGGGGGGGGATGGGTGGGTGGAAGGCGAGAGGAAAGAGCAAGGATGGGACGGAAAGAGGGAACAGGCCACCTCCTCACCACACGCATCCTGCCGCGAGCTCGCAGAAACGCACTCCGACCGACGCAGTTGAAGTTACGCATACTCAAAGCCATTCGAGCTCTGCACGTCTTGCACAGGCCGCCGCCATACTCTTCCCGACTCTCATCCTTCCTTGTCCGCCGTCGGATACTATTCAGACGGCTGATCAATATTGACTTCCATTGGACAACTCTTTTGTTCTCGATTTTCGAAAATTTCTACGGCTTGCATATCCGGGGAAGAGACTCGAGAGTAGAATGTATTTTCTTCAGGCTTTAACAGGAAAGCGACTCGCAGACGACCTACTGTGTGCGTCCCTCTTTTCCCCGTGCGCTACGGAGCTTTTCACCCATGGATACATTGCGGCGGCCATCATCGCAGAATACACGCGAGCGGGGACAGATGGCCGAGGTAATTCATTGCTCCTGAAGTGTTGCTATCACTCAGTCGTGAAGAACAAACATTTCCAAAGGCAATGAGGCACAGATGGAGCTCTTTGTGTTTCCGCATGTTTCCGCAGAAACGCGTGGACAAACCTGCACCAACACCTGTGCAAGGTCAACACAATAGACGACAAGCACACGGTCTTGACATGGACTTCAGGTGAGCTTCCATCAACGTTTGTCCATCTTTTCGCTCGCACCAGCCCCATTGGTGTTTTACATATAAGCACGTCGTTACAGTAGAAATAGCTCAAAAATTGGTTTGTGCTCTTCTGTCTTAACAAAAAAAATGAAACTGCCTCAAATCTCAAAAGAACCAGAACCGAACCCGCAGTTTCGGTTCAGAGGGATACTTTTATAATTATTGACACCTAAAATGAAGTTATCGGGGGTTGCCAGCGCAGCTGGCCCTATCATTATATACTCCGTATTCGTGAGTTGAGATTACAACGCAGCTTCTAAGCCTGTGATTCCGGTACTCTCCGGGGTCCGGAAATGCACGGGAGATGCCGGACATGGCTCCTGCCGAAGAGTCCGAGGGCCACTTTTAATTTTCAACACTCATCCTCATTGAAAGCCGCTCGAAGCACCATGCAAGTCGCCTCAGAGCGGGGCGAGGTAATAGTCGTCCCTGAACGTTGCCAAACCAAACATGCTCCTATCAAAAAAAGAAAGTGGGAAACGCGTTTACTTACCGGACTCGCTCCCCGTAAGCGCCAATCACTATCATCCGCATTTGCCACAGCTTCTTCACACCACGCTTTTATCTTGCAAACCTCAGCTGAGACCCCATAAGCCACATTGTTTGCACTGAACAGCTGAGTCCTGCGTCGCGCCACGCACGTCAGGTTCATCGATTTGGGCTTGACGACGTGCCTCCGCTACACCGTCATTAGTCTCGGCCAGTGCGATGAGGTCGTGATGCTCCACCCGGAAGACCATTATACATAACCGATCAGCCTGTCAGTCTTTTTGGACGTCTTTGTTCTCGACCTTACTTGGCTCTAGACGCTTGGGAATGGGATACGTTGGCATGGACATCTTATGGTTGTCTGTAAGTCGGATCTCTTCGAATTGGCCGAGGGTAGCGGAAAAAATTCTGAAGCTCCAAAAGCACTCCGAATTGGCTGTCGACAATATCCACCTCCGGTTTATTTTCTTTCAGGATATTATGCTCTCCGTGGAGCGGTTCCTATCAAAGAAAATAACATGGCACCCGTGCATGGTGTGCTTCGTCCGTTATCATCCCTGGCCATCACTCATGATACGCCTTAGGGAGGGTGAGATTGGTTAAGCTGACGACGTATCACGACACACGGCCATGCGGGTGTCTCTTTGCTGGCGCTTCTGTAGATAAGCTCAGAAGAACTGCATGTTATAAGTGCCTACCAGGTAAAAGGCTCTCCAGTCGGAACTCGAAAGGGGGAAGAGCAAACCAAGGCTCTAGCATATCGATGGAGCAAAAAAGAGACTCTTTCGGCTACTACGATCCGACTCAGATGAAGATTGCATCAAGGCTCCAAACAAGCTTGGGAAAACACTTCACTCTTGCTGTGGCTATCGGAACGTGATGTAGTGGCAAATTCAAAGAAGCAGAAGATATTCAAGGCCTATTTAATCGCATTCTCCCACACGAGCATTTGTAAAATTGAGGTACTCGTAGTTTGAACTACTAAATCAAGCAGTTTGTTGGTTTACTAAACGGTTTTTATAGTAAGTTGTGGTATGGAGAACGCTTAAACTACTTATACTCAACTTTGTAGAAACCATAGGCTCAGACCGTCAAACCACGCAAAAAAAACTCCTCGTCGAACGGCGCTTGTTACCGTGTGCTGTGTTCCTGCTTCCAATAATCTTTTGGTCTGAGACCGGCGAGCTCCGGTTCCCGGCGGGGCCAGAACCATTGGCTTGTAATGCTTGTTGTGTGCATGCCCTGGCGCTTGATTGTGGGACGTTTACGCAGGCATCCTACCGTGGTCCGCGGGTCAGCTTTTCGGCTTTCAGTGGAAGCGATTTGATTTTGGAACGCACATCAAATGTTGGGACCGTGTTTCCCGTTCATCTCGGCTTTTAAAGCCAAAGGCGGCAAATCTTCAAATCTGGAGGATTACATACCTTGAATATTGACGACAACATATTCTGCTGACGTGGTCACAGAATGCGTTGTGGAAAACAACGAGCGCATGGCTAAGTTTTAAGAGCATAGCCTAGTGAGTCACAAAAGGGAACTGCGTCCGACGAGCAGAAGGGATGGACGCGGGGCTGTCGTTCCCGTAAAGTCAATCCGTACTAATTCGAGAAGAGACAGAGACTGTGTATCTTCACGGCATACCTATCAGTTCGACTGATAGCTTCAGTGGCTGCATAAGTCATCTCTTTCAGGAGTGTTCGCGAGAAAAACTCGTTTACGTCAGCTCCGGCTGATTAGCCGTCTTGAATTTACAAGGACCGCTTTACAGTGCTTTCTGTGTGCATGTTTCGCAGGCTGGGCTCTTCAAGTCAGGAACTCCAATGATACCTATTCCCCTGCAGATACCACTGAGCTACCTGTCAAGCTCCACGAGATGCTATATCTGTCAAAGTCCGTGAGATGCAAAACGGTGGGTGTGAAAAATTCGATACTTAAATCTTTTCCATATAAATTCATCTCTGACGTGAGTCCTATCCAGAAGTCATTGACAAGATCCGGTCCGACTCGGTCGCCTTTACCCTGTACATTGCGCGTGTCCGAAGCCTCAACGCTACCTCGATGCTGTCGACTCGGTCTGGCACAGAACCTATTGATTCCGGAGAATTCCCGTCCGTAATCACCTACTATAAGAATGAGACGTACATCCAAATCGCAATCGCTACCGTCCTTTTCTATGACACGAGTTGAGTCTGTTGACAACACGGAACACTGAGGAACCCACCCATTGTGTTTTATATAGCTACCGCGTTTGATAAAGAAGCGAGCATATCCTCGACATCTGCTTGTCTCTCCACTGATTAAGCATTTCTCCGGTGGCTCAGATAGAATACTTTTGGGTGAATGCCTCTGTTGCCTCGTAACTCAGCTGTTAACCAGGCTCAACCCGTGGTTCCAAAGAGCACCCCCCGCAAATGCTCCAGCATAATCTACTTTATCGTAAGTAAATAGAGGCGCACTGGTTCTTTCATGGGCAGCCTCCGGCAATTGACTGACTGCGAGCCCTTCACAGAATCGATACGTTGGATTTTTTGCCATATTCGCCAATGTAACATGTAAGTTCGCTGTGTCAGGTAAATATGTGTAGTAGCAGATCATTAAAACAAGCTCAGTGTACGGCTCCTTCCACACAAATCCGAGACTGTAAGTGCGTAGTACCCATTGGTGGTGTATTACTGACCTGGAGTCTTTGTGTAATTTTAGGTGTAGGATATAACCAGTTCCCTCTGCCGCGATTCCAAGTTAACGAGAGTACAGGCAATTTTTCCACGTGGGCGAGCAACTTAGGAGGTGAGAATTCGCTTCAATTACTCCCTGCCAGTTACTCTCTGAGGGCGAAGCTAATTGGAATCCTGAGTCCAGACTGGACGACTATCGTCCTAATAGACTGTATGCATGTATGTTCTCTTCAGATTTTCTCCTGATTCTGACCATCACGCTTAATGTAGACATCTTCTTGATGAGAGTTATTGCACTATGGTCCGAAGGTACGTAAGTCCACCTCAAATTCGCAATAGAAGCACGGTAACTGCAGCTAAAGGTTTGACAGCAAAGAAATTGGCTGTGTGTCTTAAAGCCTTATTCGCCGTTGAAACAGCTTTCATGCTAGGAAATCTAACCAGCTCAGTCGTAATGAAAGATGGTAAGAAGACTATATCAACTCACCGAAACAACTAACTAATGACGAACCAGTAACCGTGGGACAAGCGGCGGGATTTGCGTTTTGCGGTAGCAGCAACGCGCCTTCCCCTATGCTAGCGACTCTCTACTGGTGCGGGCTTAAATCGCTAGGTCGTTTGAATCGACACTGACCTTTAGGACTCGACAGGGCGGCCCCATTCTTATTCGAACTCATTCTAATGTTTTTGGCTCTCTACAAGGCTACAGATTTCTGGCGACAATCGGTCGGATTCTGTGGCCTCGGCCTCGTCAAAGTGCTCATCCAAGACCAAATATTCTACTTCATTTTGTGATTATCCACTTTTTAATTTTGTTGCGGGTAACCTAACGGAGATTTTCAGGATAATGATGTGCAGCGTGGCCCACATTACAGCTTTTTGGCTAGATCCGCAAGATTCCTCCAGCACCGTAGCGGTTGATATCGCCAAGGTCGTATTTACGTCCACCACATTTTCTTGCATAGTAGCCTGCCGCTTAATGATTCATCTGAAAGAAGCCGCCGATAGGGGCGTCAACGGAGGTACGAGCTGCAGGGTCGGGATTATGAGTGACATCCAATTTGTACGATAGAACCTCGCTTTCCTGCAACTGTTACACCATGACTGTGCTTGAAGTGTGCAGTGTTGCCATATTAAACTCCCGACTTTAAGCCGTACGCTTTCCGCGTCGGTATCTGACTACCCCGGCCCTTCCTAAGTATGTCGCGTTATCTCCGTATTAGCCTGTACATGCATATCTGCCGGCTGTTCTCTGTGCTGTGCCAGCCGTGAGGGAATGTACGATCTCTTCCATGAATGGCGTCCTTAAGGGGGATAGCTCTTTTAAGACTTTGGCCGTTGAAATGATATTTATTATCTACTAGCTGGAGATGCGGAGTTGGAAGATATCGCGATGCTGGAAATTAGATTCTGTAGTAATGCTCCTAAAATTGCGGTCCAATGACCTACATACATCCCTCAAAGGCCGCTCTCACACTGCCGCCTTATACTGTACATCTGTTTCATTCAAGCGTTTGCTTGTCTCCTGTTTGCTCCCATCCATCTGATTTTGATAGAGAAGAATTATGGTAGACTTCTAAAGTAACACGAACAGTTATCGTCGCGCATATTCTTGGGCGGTGTGATAACATCCGCAGCAGTGGCGACGGTCCGAGCGCGAGTTTGATGTGTTACGTACTGGTTAACCAATCATGAACGAGTCTGGATTGCGTCTGAGTGCCGGTGGGGAGCGTCTTCAGAATCTCTCTAATACAATCGCAGGACGATGGCAAGTAGGAGCCTGCCGTGAACATAAATGCTCAGGCGCGCTTAAATCGGGGAAAAGGACGGAATGTTAGAAATCCAGAGGCGTGCCGTCACAGCACGGGTCGGTCCTCATTGATCAGGTTTTCGTCGTCGTCTATCCCGACAAGGGCATACGTGCGGCAACCTGAGCCTGAGACTATTCACACGGCGTGTGATCCAAATTCCAAATGTAGTCGTAGTCGAGATTACCAAATTTAAACTGCAACACCCCTATGCATTCAAGTTGGTCTTAGCGCGCCAATATACATTATGAGTCCGACGATAACTTGGTATACTGTCTGTTCTGCTTAATTGGTCCACTTTTATCGGCTCTTTGGTACGCCTTCACTGCCCCGAATGGTTGCTGGTGGGAAACTCCAACCCCTATCAACACTGCGGCGTGCCATGTCACATGTGCCTGTTCATAAGTCACAGAGCTTGTGCAATTGTCGCGGATCTGAACCATGACGATTGTGGCTGCATTATTTAGCAAGGTTGCACCCCATCTGTAACGGTTGGCGGTCTCCCATTCTAATCCTGACTCGCATCATTCTTCTCGCACCAACTATACTCAATACGGTTTTCAGTGTAGTCGTTCCTGGTTTGTGCTCACACTACGGCTACTAATCTCACGCAACAGGCCTAAATAGGGCGTTGGTCGATTTATACCCCCCATGTTGTATTTTCACTTCGAGTATTCGTCATAGGCTTAACCAGTGGTATCGTTGCCTTGTATCACGACATATGTATGGTCCGGTGCGTGCGTTCTTGACTCCGAGCTTTGATCGTACTTGCATTTTCGCCTCGGTTGGGCATGTTGATGAGGTCAAAAGAGGGACGATCCGCGCAGGAGCTGAGGGATTGATCATGGACTAGCGATCGCACGGTTTACTATGAGGTATCGACAAAAATTGCTTATGGATAAGAACAGGTCCCTGATGGCCTAGAAGTTGGAACCTGATCATAATCATGATGGGAGCGTTGAAAGTTCGTCCTTTTACCACAGTTCTGCCACGATACTAACAATTTTTTGCACAGTAGCGTGCCTGCACTGAAGAGATGAACCCCAAGTACTGACAATAATATGTGACTGGTAATCGGTAATCGGAATATCGGCAGCTTGATTGACCGAAGAAGGAGCAGCCTAGTAAGGGGCGCTTTCTCGCGGTTGGGAACATGACACCGAGTAACTGGCTCGGTACTGCCTTCTGGCGAATTAGAAGATGATTAGACTAGGTAAGTAATAGCTATCCTTTCTGTCCACTGCTGAGATGGAACCAGAAGCTATTCGTTCCACTTGTACTGAGAAGCTGTCGGTGATCATCAGTTGGCATGGGACCTGCTAGGTACATGTATATTTATGTGACTCTACAACGGCAAAGGTCGGTACAGCAAGCCTTACATTTCGATGCGACTTTGACAAAGGATAAATGCATGATGGTGGATGGTTCCGGATCACCTATCTGTTCTCATATAAGCTCGTCGCTGGCACAATCCTTCACTAAAGAGATTACTTGTACCCGCCTCGACCCGGCCATCCGCATCCACATTCTGTGACCCTCAGGCTGTTGAATTAAAAGAAGATGCTGTCGACACGATCCAATGTCGAGCCCATTAGTAACAGTGAACTTCCGCCCCTTATCTCCTTCTACGGGGACATCACCTACGTCGAAGTCGCAATTGCTACCGCCATTTGCTACGACACTAGTTGAGTCCGTTGCCAAAATAAACCATCCGACACTCCTCTCAACGTGTTCTCTGCAGTCACGACATTTGATAAAGAGGCATCTTAATTCTCAGTATTCATTTGCCTCTCATTGACCATATTTCCCTTGGTGATCCAGGTTAAGTATTTCTGGGTGAGTGCTTCCCTTGCTATCTAACTCACCTTACTATTAACCCTGTGCAACTTGTGGTCACAAAGAGTGCGCCTCGCAAGACCGCAAGCATAGTCTACTTTATCGTATGTGAAAACCGCGACTAGTGCTGTTGTAGATGAACCGCTGATGATTGAGCAATCATACAATCTTTCTTAGAACCGATACGTGGGAATTTTCGCTGTATTATCAGGCATAACGGGTGAGCTCGCTGTGTCGCATAGGTTTGGATAGTGATTAGAATTACTGAAATACGCCCAGGATATTCCTCCCACACCACCCTAAAGTTGTAAGTGCGTCGTATTAACTTCATATCATTGTCTTAAGAGGACTTCGCGACGTTCTAGGTGTAAGGGGGCTTCAAACCCTTCATCGTATGCACGGGCTAACTATTGAATACAGGCAATTTTTCTACTTGGGCAGAGAATGTGGGAGGTGAATACTTTCTCTTGTTGCTTGTAAAGATGAAATTAATCGTAAACTGGATCAGACTGGATGACTATCGTTCTGATTGACTGTATTGATCTTCTCTCCGGTTTTGCATACTAGTATATTTTTCTGACCGTCGAACTTATCATAGATACTCTCCTAATGAGGGTCCTTGCATTATGGTCTGAACGTACGTGGCTTTGCCTCGATCTCGCTATTGAAATTTCGTTACTATACCCGAGACCCAATAGCGAAGAGACTGGCCTTGTGTCTCAGGGTTGTATTCGCCGTGGAAACAGTCTGTATGCTGGGAATTATAATCAGCACAACCGTAATGCAAGGAAGTAAGTGAATTTATTCCTGCAGTTTAACTAGGCTATGTATTGACGGTGGACTAGTATCTATAGTAGAGGCAGCAGGATTCTCATTCTGCAATGAAATCAACGAAGCTTCCCCTTTACTTGAGACTATTTACTGGTTTGTATCCAAAAATGCCGAATAACTCTACGCTCACCTCGTGGCAGGACAGCCCCGTTTGCATTCGAGCTCCTCCTGATGGTCCTGGCCCTCTACAAAGCTACCAATTTCTGGCGAGAATCAGCTGGGCTCGGTGGCATCAGCCTTATGAAAGTGCTTATACAAGATCAGGTCCTCTACTTCGTTCTGTAAATATTTGCACTTTTGTGTTCAGTCTCTGTTAAATTGAGAAACATTTACAGGATAATGGTGTGCAGTGTGGCCAATATAGCGTTTTTCTGGATGGGTCAACAAGACGCCTTCAACACGGCTACTAACATCGTGGAGTTTTTGCTTTCATCTGCAACCTTTCCCTGTATTATAGGCTGTCGATTATTGGTCCATCTGAACGAGGCTGCTGAAAGGGGTATCGGTGGAGGCACGAGTTATCGAGTCGAAAGTCACACAAGCGATATACTATTTGCATAGTACAGATTCTTGTGTATGGCAGTATGTCTAGGATTTGTCGATTTTTCTTCTCTTACATTTGATTAAAATAGGTGATGTCGCAAGTCTGTAGCAAGCGCGTATGTGGGGAGAATCAAAGTTCGGGTATTTCAAGGTTTCGACTGTCAGTAGTGATAATAAGTATCAGAAGGACTGGGGTCCTAAGCTTAATGATTGACCCAAATTTGTCAGCAGTCATCCTTAGTAAGAATCCGCCTTTGATAACTTCCGAGACATACACGGAATTCGCCGAATGCTGTTCTCGGATACTTTAGTCATGCATTCGGGTTCAAGCCGTGAATTCGCGCTTGACCTCCAACTACATCTACCTGCTACTCTTTCGTTGATAACATGGGTAATGACGGAGGAAGCATCCCAGACAGACGCGATTTAGTGAGGACGAAGGGAAAGGTGCGTTCACTATGTCGCTTTATGAGCGCAGGGCACCGAACTGACTGGATTGCAGGCGGAGCAGGCAGACAAGGCAAATCAAACAAGGGCACGCTGGTTCTTTTGTGCGCTATCGAAGGTATTTGGTACTTCTTCTTTATTGGATTCAAGCTTTTAACTAAATGTCTCTACAGCGTCCATTGCAAGAACCGATAGTATCGTGTGCGCTCGGAAAGCTTTATAACAAAGATGCATTACTGGAATACTTGTTGGACAAGTCGGCGTATGGGGACGGAGACGACATATGTGGTCACATAAAGTCCTTAAAGGTACGCATATATGATTTCTTCCTCTGCGATTCTTCCTAGCATGATGAATTGGTGACGTGCAGGATGTGAAAACTTTGACTCTAACTCCGAACCCGGTACCCGCTGCGCCGGGCTCGTCAACGACTGAACGAGTGCAGTTTGTTTGCCCGCTTACGCTGAAAGAGATGAACGGGGCAGTTCCCTTCGTTTACATTTCCACCTGCGGTTGCGTCGTGTCGCATGCCGGGCTCAAGGCGCTGGCAGGATCAGCAACCCCACCTAAGGACGGGGAGAAGGACAAAGATGCGGCCAGGAAGGAGGAATCTCAGGCACAGCTCGACGTTTGTCCGCAGTGTGGAGCGAAATACGATCGCCGCGTCGATGTACGAACGCTGAACCCGGACGCAGAGAAGGAGGCTGTGATGCGGGAGGTAATGGAGGCACGGGCGCGTGCGGCCAAAGCGACGAAATCGCTAAAGGCTTCGAAGAAGCGTAAAGCTGCACCAGTTGAGACCGCATCGAATGCAGCTCCTGTGGATGAGGAGAAAGATGGGAACGGGAAAGCAAAGAAGGCACGGTCATTACCGGGGCCATCACTGAACCCGATAATCGCTGCAACGAGCCGTGCAGTTACAAGTAGTCTTGCGCTTGAGGAGGCGAAACGCAAGGCAGGCATGAGCGATGCGGTGCGGAGTTTGTATGAGGGCAAGAACAATGTGCAGGAGACGTTTATGACGCGGACGTTTAACCGAGTGCGTAGATTCTAGTTTTTATCCCTTTTAAAACTAATGCTGATCTTTGCGTCTACAGTATGCTTAAGCCCTTGCCCGTATACCGATTTTTTATTTGATCTGGATTCTCTCGCCAGTGTATCTTAGAAACAACCGACTCTATGTATGTATTAACTTTTGACACGTGGCATTTGCTTTTATCCTATTCTTTTTCGCTCTGGAAGGGTTCAGGTCCTCGAGACTGTTTGTCAAGATATGTTCCAGGCGAGCAAAACTCGAGAATTTTGAGGGCTTTGCTAGGATATCAGGCATCTTCTTCCACCTATGGTCTGGTTAAAGACGTTATTTTGAAGACATGCGGTCAGCTATGTGCTTGTCTGGAGTCATCGCGACTCGATTCGGGAACTTCGAATTTCTTCTGCGTGCTGGAGTCTCGGATCCCTGCAGAAATTTGGAAGAGTGTACGAGCCGTCCGCAACCTCGTGGACCCTGGTGTTCTCAGGTATTTCCGTTCCTGCATGGCACATCCTATAACGAATGCTGGTGTCTTAAGATCGCTCGCTGCGGATCTATTAGCTTGATTTCTAAATGGTCGGTTCAAAGTATCAGGAAGACGGATATATAGTACGACTAAGGTAACCGGCTGGAATTATCTACTTGCGGCACGCCGCACAGGTTTCAAGAAAAATTTCTGGGAGGTCGCGAGCCTTTCCCTAATGCCCCATACTTAACAAAAAGAAGAATGTATCAATACGACCGGTAAGCTGGGGTTTTCGGTTAAGAATTCTGCACATACCATGTGCATCGCAGATATCGTCTGAAACTCCCCCATTTATCTCGGCGTCTCGATCCAGTATCGAAGCGAGATCTGAGGCCTTCCCATAAAGGGAAAACGTACAGGCTATCAATATTTAATTAATATTTTCGGACCCGTATTTCTGGAGTCAGACGCGTGGACGCGTTCAATTAGGCCCACTTGTTTTCGCCACCCCATCTTCCCCACCTCTCAGACCCAAATGCCTCCAGTATGTTATACGCTCTTCGCGTTGGTATCTGTTCTTTAAGACGCTGACAACACGCTCAAATTTTAAGCGCAGGTCGACGAGAAGCAAGGTGGCTGGTGCTGCACCTGCGAAGGAAAGTAAGAGGACGCGTTCACCAGACGCGTCTACCCCTGCGGGTGTGGAAACGCAGGAAGCAGGCGTCCCTACGGCTGAAAGACCCGCGAAGCGTGCGAGGTCTGTTTCTGTCGATCCAGTAGCGGAAAAGGTGCATATTTCGTGTCTCCCCATACAAACATACATTTATAAGAGTACTGTATGCACCTCAGGACGCCTCAGAGGGCGCGAAAAAGACGACAGACCCCGGTCGGAACCTGGAGCCCCCTTTCGCACCCTCTGAGGCCAGCGATGCGGGGCTTAAAGGGAATTTCGACCTCTATGCCATGAATCTGCCGTTCCTCCGCGACGTCTATCTCCCGGATGACAGTGCAACACCGCAGCACGAGGCCCTCTACAATAAGATTCTGGAATTCCAGGCCGAGAAGGATTTTTCTGCGCAGTTATTCCTGCCAGACCCGGATGCCGCTAGTCAAAAGCCTGGTCGATTTGAGTCTGGCGCTGTCTGCGACCCGGTGTCGGACGAGTCGCTCAGTATCAAGACTGTCTCTGTTGTGCACAAGGGAAGTCTGGTGTTTTCGGAGTCTGAAAAGGATAAATTTGCCACGCCGGTGTCCAGTGGGCCCGGGGTCACCACGACGTTTGCGCTCGCGGCACACAACTGCGGAATCGCGTCGGTGTCAGGGACGCTGAAAATGAAACAGGTGCCTGTGCGGGCTAAAGTTAGCGCTGCGTGTGACGATGGGCAGCCACTAGAGCTATTTGAGGGGCATTTTACGGTTGGGGTTTCTTATGGGTCCATGTACATGAGGAAGGGTCACGGCAGCGGCCAGAGCGTCAAAGCGGCTTTTGGGGCCGTCAGAGCAAGGAAAGACGCGGACGGCAATGAGGTCGGGCTGGGGAAGCTGTAGACTTCTTTTCGAGATTGTGGGCGTAATCTTCTTGAATACTAGTACAAGTTAAAGGAAGACCGCTAGATAATTAGTAAGTCACTGGATAACTTGTTTCAAACCTGCTTTTGCTGACTCGGATGTCCTTGTGTTTACAGTATGCTCAGGGCTTTAGTCGTGTACCAATTTTTGTACGCCAGTGCAACAACTGACTCTGCCGTATTAATTTTCGACACGTGGGCCCGGTCGTTTGCTTTTATCCAACCCGTTTTCTTTCGAGGGTGTTACGGATGAGACGAATCGTCAAGTTATGTTCCTAGGCCAGTATAACCCGAGATTCTAAGGACCCGATATTTCGATCGCCATGCTACTAATGTGGTTGACAATGTATCAGAAAGACGGCTACATATAAGTACGACCAAGTGGAGTTATTTACTAGGCGCGACTTGTAGTGAATGTTCTGATTTCCGAAGGAATGGGGGAGGGTCTTACAAAGCTGACGTTGCCGCGAAATCGTATTCGTCTATTCAGAAAAAGAAGAAAATATTTGTATTACGGGTAAGGCGCCGGGGAGTTTCGGACAAGGCTATATCTTATACTTAATCTTGCTTATCCTATCATCCTCCTCCGCCTGTGTACAAGTCGCCATACAACCAATACATGCAAGATCTGAAACGTTTCGGTTGCTACCAAAAAAATCCGACCAGAAAGAACACCAGTATTTTCGGTCCTCGCGTTTCTTGGAGTCAGGCGCGTGGACGCGTCCGATTATGTAAGCGAAACCTTTTTTAACTTCTGCGGGTTCACTGGTCTTCACTTAGTCTTTTGGATTCCCCCATCTCTGAGAAAAAATGCCACCGGTGTGCTATGTACTCTTCGCACCAGTATTCCCCTTCCAAGTTGCTGACGACCTGCTCTGACTTTAAGCGCAAGTCGGCACGAAACAAGGCTGCTGGCGCCTCTACCGCACCTACGAAGAAGGGAAAAAGGGCGCGTTCTCCAGGCACCACCGTCTCTGCAGATGTCCCCGTGGAGCAGGCAAACGTCCCTATAACCGAGAAACTCGCGAAGCGCGCCAGATCTGTTTCGAAGGAAGCTGTCGATCCAGCTGCAAAAGAGGTGCATAATTCGTAATTTTCATGCAGTACATGCAGATACTCAAGAGACTACATATGTATGTACTTCAGGATGCGGCGGGGAGCGCGAAAAAGACGACAGAGCTAGCTCCGACCCAGGAACCATCCGCTGGACCCCTTGAGACGCGCAACGAGAGGCTCAGCGGGAATTTCGACATCTACTCCATGGACCTGGAGTTCCTCAGTGACGTCTATCTCCCCTTTGGGGACGTCTATGCCCTAGGCTTGCCTAAAGAGCCGCAGTATGAGGCTCTTTACAAAGAGATTTTGAAATACCAAGCCAAGAACGACCGCACTGCGCAGGTGTTTCTTCCGGATCCACTTATGTCTGCGTACTTGCCTGGTCGGTTCAGTGCAGGCGCCCTCTGCGACCCGATGTCGGAAGAACGGCTAGAAGTCGAGGCATATCCTATCCACAAGGACAGCCTGATGTTTTCAGACTCCGAGGAGAACAACTTCTTTCTGGAATTCAAAGATGTGTCCGGCGAGCCCGGGGTCGTCGCCAAATTCGTGCTTGCAGAGGATCACTGCGGAATAGATTCGGTGTCAGGGTCGCTGAAACTGAAACAGACACCCTTATGGACGAAAAAAAGTGATGACGGCGGACGGCCACTAGAACTATTTGAGGGGCACCTTACCTTTAAGATTTCTTATGGATCTCCATATAGGGAAAAGGGTCATGGAACCGGCTTTGAAAGTGAAGCGGCTGTTTGGGCCGTCAGAGCAAGGAAGGATTCGAACGGTAATGAGATTGGGCTGCCAGTCCGCGAGGAGCTCTAAGATCCCCGTCCAAAATTACGTATGGAATCTTCCTGAGTACAGGTTAAAAGAGTTCATAATAAAGCCTCGCTCGTAGACGTTCTTATAACGGTTACCTCGAAATAACAAGGAAGAAGACTGCTGGTAATTAGCAAGCCACAGATGGCTGTGTTAACAAGTCAATTATGGGGCCTAAGTTCGCACCGGAAACTCTCGAACTTGGATCATCACGTAATCGATGTTCCACGAGTCTATAGCTAGAAATCTTTCACTAGCCCGTAGGATCATATCTAGTCACGAAAAACTGTGATTTGTGCCCAGTCCACTAGAAAGTCGAGACGCATTATATCTTCTGCAGGGCTCATCCGTTTCATCGGCCGTCGGTGCACTGCCTTGTATCGGACTGTGCACCCCAGCAACTTCTCCGGGTGAGAACATAATCGTAATAGAGCGTTGCTAAGTATTCCGCGATCTTAACCTGTTGAAGATTTATCTAAGATACTGAGACAATTAATGTATTCCGTCATAAGTCGTCATGATTGCATATATCCGAAGTCCACACGTATCATGACCCCGACGGCTGCGGCGTCTGTGACAGCTGCGGCGGCCTTATATCACCCAGTTTTTGCCCAACTTTCACTTTTTGCCCTGCATGAACGTCAAATGTAAAGTCCTTCGGAGCCTCGAAAACCAGCACGACTGTACTCCCGAGACAGAACCCGCCCATCTCTTCGCCAGGCCGGAGCGGCTTCCCGCGCAGGATCTTGCTGGCGTTGCTGTATACTGCTTCCATAAATGTACCAGGCGGCGGCCGGCGTCCGCGCACGTTCGTACGTAAATCCGCGTCAAAGTTAAGGAGAATACTTCCGACGTTCGTCGCTCCAACAGGTGTCATACTGAAAAAACCATGCGCCCAACGGCCGAGTAGCGCAACACGCTCATTGAGCACAAAGAGGTTCCGCAGACGTTTAGCAACGTATGGGGACACGCTGAAGAGCTCCCCAACAAAGTGCCGTCGCCGCTCGACGACCCATGCCGCAGGCGAATGGAAGCGATGATAGTCCCCTGGGGCAAGGTAGATTACTGCAAAGTGTAACCGGTTGTGCGGCTTCTGAAGATGGCTAGAGGACGAGCGTGACAGCGGAGTTGATCCAACGGCGAGAGCAACGGAGGCATCGTGAGCGAGATTGGACTCAGAACCGGAGGGTGGCATCGAGGCATCCGTCGACTCGCCCATCTGCCGCAGCGC
This sequence comes from Coniferiporia weirii, assembly GCA_024195185.1. NCBI lineage: Eukaryota > Fungi > Basidiomycota > Agaricomycetes > Hymenochaetales > Hymenochaetaceae > Coniferiporia > Coniferiporia weirii. Next base: position 19,919 of record JAKOPK010000206.1, read on the forward strand.
GTTGATCTCTGCGTCGGGCCTGTCCGAGTCGCCTGCATCCTTAGCCTCTGATTCAGCGATTTTAGGCGCCTCCGATGAGCCTAGGAGCTGTTCCAAGGTGTATTCGATGCCGTTGATGTCTGCGAACTCCTGGTCCATGACAACTTCGTGATCCCGATTAGCAAAATTGATCTGCTGAGAAGTGGGCGTTGTTGGTGTAGATTTCCCAAGGAGTGCGTCAAGGGAGTAGGTTATCCCTTTCACTTGTTCCACCCGTGATCCTTCTACTGTTCCGAAATGCAATATTTTTCCATCAGCGGGAGAGACCTGTATAAAATTGTGAACAAGAGATTCTAAGCATTGTTCCATTTTTCAACGTACAAGTACGGCGTTTTCGATCGGCCTCATTCCTTCTTTTAATCTCCGATAAAAGAAGTCTCCTAAGCTCTTGTAATGCGGTAGATCGTGTTCAATTTCGTCAAGATTTACACCGAAAAGGGAAGCGTATAAACGAAAGCCGGTGGGTCGCATCCAGATGGGCAATTCGAGCGAGTTTAGATAGCCCCATAAACGCGAAAGATTTCGCAAAGGAAGAGCACCAATAACGTACACCTGGAGTTTAGAATTCCGTCAGTAATTTGCAATCATTAACACGTGGTCCCGTGCCGTGCTGCATTCGGTTCAGATAAGAAGTTCAGTCTCAGTGAATCTGTTCGGGGTCCAACCGATGTATAGTTCTTCTAATTTGTAGTCCAAGTTAAGAGTTTGATGGAGCGTATACGGAGACAGTGCAACATACCGAAATTACATCCTGTATACCGCGATTTATGATTCGGATACCTGGCCACCCCTTTATTAACATTTGCGCAAGAGAAACTGACAGCGCAACTCACAGCTACCCAGAGTTAGGATGGCTGACAAGTCGGACAGTGGCGACGTAAAGGGTACGGACCATCCTTGTCCAGGACAGCTCATAACCACCCCAAGTTACTACGGGTGCAGGAGACTGAACCAGCTTGGGATTGCGGAGCCAGGCGGAACCGAATGCAGCACGACTCGGTTTAGATGCCAGCTCACCTGTAACGGACCGCGCAGCCTGACGACGTCATTCTCATCCCTATCAACGTGCATAGCCTCCTCTACCTGTTCCTCCGACGAGGCCTGTCTTTGCTTCTTGCGGAAGTTGAGCGCAACTAACAGTAAGGCGCCGACGAGGACCGGTAGAGGATACCATTTCGTCGGCGTGTTTCTCCAAGCATCTGTCAGTTTTTCTGTGCAAAGCAGAAGACTTGCATAAGCGAATCGAAAAACGACCTTATTTGGCGTACGTACGGTGAAGGGGGGTCTGACCCGACGGCGAATCGTATTGGTTATCTCGCCGCCTATACTGGCTGTACTGACGGCCAGCGTATATAGCACGCGCGACGTATTTCGTCACATGGCGTCGGCCCCCACGGTAGACGTTGGAGGTCGTCCTCCTGAAGAACCCCTGCTTGTACTTAAGCATGGCTGGCCGTCTCCGCTGGGCAGTGTCGACGTCGACGTCGTCGTGCAAGCTTAAGCCAGGGCCTGGCTTTCGGCGCGTCGGCAAACCTGCGGTGGTGCGCTTATGTCATCCGTCTTACGAGAAAGTAGCAAGCGAATTCCCCGCACAAATCAGTCTCTTTGCCGCAATTAAACAGCGCGAAGGCGAAGAGAGTGAATAGTGCATGGCAAAGGCGAGCGATGGTGACAGTGTGAGTTCATGGTGGATTGGCTGGTTGCAATGAGTGTGATAAGAAACGGGCACTCTCTTAGTAAGGAAGCAGAATGTGATTGTTTTTAATAAACGTGCCGAGGGCGATTCTTAACAATCAGTCGAATCTCTTCTCTTTCCCCAGATCGCTCCGCAGCTCCAAACTTCCGTCACCTAAGTATGGCGAGTTCCGCAGCCCCAAAGCCGTACATTGTCTTCGGTTATGGATCACTGATTTGGAGGGTATTTATACACTTATTCCAACTCGTTTGTAGTTGATACCTGGCTAACTGCGAATTACATTATTATAATGTTAGCCCCCGCCACACACAGTTGGACAAGGTGGGTAAATTCTCCCAGCCCCCTTTTAATCCATTCAGAAAGGAGGAAACTAATGTCCGACTATTCCAATTCAGTACCAGGTTTTTTGAAGGGCTATGTTCGCCGCTTCGCACAAAAATCGCATGATCATCGTGGAACTCCGGAGGTTGATACAATATCCTGATCTGTGTGTTCATAATTCAACACTTTTCTTTGGCATAGAATCCTGGGAGAGTGGTAACTCTTATACATAAAGAGGATTGGGACCATTTTTCTGCATCGGTAAGTCGAGTATCAATTGCATAGCCCTCGAATGCGAGCCTTGGCGATACTGATTGGCTCTGGGTGGCAGGACGCGTTCCCCGAAGAGGACATCGTCTGGGGTGAATATGGCCAAGCAACCGATACCATAAGAGGTAAAATATTGACGTTCAATGGATACATGTAGGTGTCGCCCATACCATAGATCCCGTAAAAGCCGAGGAGGTGCGCGAATACCTAGGTAATCTTTCGGCATCACGTTGCATAATGCTTCGAGGCGATCACTCCTCCTCGATCCTACAGACCATAGAGAAAAGGATGGCTACTCAGTCGAGTCCGCCGATGTGTACGGCGTAGTCGATGGGAAAGAGACGGTGGTCATAGAAAGAGTTCGTTAAGTATCTCTCTTGTCTTGAACAGTCCTCACCGTTTTTCCTTGCGGATTCAACCTTCAGGCGACCGTAAGTGACCGCCAATCAGTCTTCATATTTTGACCCGTATTGACCATATTCTATGCGGTTACCACAGGTTTACGTCGGTAAACCGGAAAACCCATCTTTTAGTCAGTATTCCTATTGAGACTTGCATTCCAAGCTGTCACTGATTGGTCTTCTTTTCACATACATTTCTTCCGATGTATAAAACGCAGTCGGTTCCGAGCCCCTCGAAGACCTCGCACAGCGTATATTTAGCTCCGTCGGGCCCTCGGGGAAGAACATGGTGAGCGCCAAGCTTCTCTAACGCTGGGCAGACACCACAGTCAACCATCCATACCGTTATCGCGTACAGGACTACCTGTATGAACTTGCAAACTCTGTGCGCGAACTTGCGCCGGAGAGCTTCGACTCGCATCTGTTCGCCTTGGAGGTGCGTTCGGCTTTTGAGTCCCTCGCCACTTTTATGTTTAAGCTTATCCAATTTTATCACCATACCTCGCTTGCCTATCTGCGGGATTATCTAATATGCAATTACCTTTTCATACTCTTAGAAAAGAGTGAAGGAGTTAGAGGAAGAAGCATCGAATCTTCCCAGTGGTAGTAGCCCCAGACGACCTGCAGCGGAGGACCTCGGTTATTCGACACTTGTCAAGGGTTCGAATGATCTGCCAACAGTCGGACGATTACAATAATTTACTCAGTAGTTGACGGTAAAGATAAACATCGCGATATTAACAGTCCCATTCCATATTACTACTGCTCATTTGCATCGCTGCAGCTCTGAGCCCAGAGATTGTCCGCCATTATGATCAATGTCCGAACGATTCCGTTAAATTGTAATAAGTTACCATAACTAATTATATGTACACAACAAAACCCGCGAGCATTCTTGAAACAATCGGCCCTAACAAGTTTTAAAGCTATTCGCACTATCTACTGTTTTTGTATTACGGACGTGGCGATGCGCTTAGTGTTGCCCCGTAATTGTGGTTTCCATTTGCCCCGGACTCCAGGATCGGCGTCGCCGACCCACTAACATTATCGTGAAGTGATGCAGCATCGCCCCCTGCTTGGCGCTTGATAAAGTACGGAGTCTCCACGGGTGGACTATTGGAGTGGCTATTAGTAACGCTTGAGACAGTTGCGCGCCGCTTGACATGCTCAACAATTCTGTGCGTAATGGCGATGTCGTCAGTTAGCGACGAGATGAACATGGAAGGAACGGGAGAGGTCGTACCCCTGCATCACTGCTGCGTTCCCCCTACGTTTAGCCATTTTCTTTGACTGATTATCTTCGTAGCGGTCGAATTCGTCGACAATCTCTTCAGCAATTATTTCCTCGATGATGTCTAAAAAGAGGCGTTAGTAAACTAATGAATACGCACTTTACCTAACCATCACATACCTTCAAGCGTCACTACACCGAGTGCGCCCCCAGGGATGCCGGGTGTCTTGCTTACTAGAAGTAGATGCGCGCGACCCGTCTGGCTGAAGGCGAAAATCACGATGAGGATCTACTAAAAACTTTTTGACCTACAAGTAGTCAAGCGCTTGGAAGCAATTGATTTCGGGACCTGCTTCAGGGAGAATAGACAATGCAAACTCTGCGACTGTCTTCTTTTCTGCCGGATCATATTTAAGGAGCTATAGCAAAATATAAGCAAAGAAGCAAAAGTTGTTCAATGTAAAGCGTACCTTCTTTATGAGAAGCAGGCCCACGTATGTATTGGGCTTGCCAGGCTCATATACGGGGAAGCGGGAGTAGCCACTGACCAGGCTTCACACACAACAGTCAGTACTTCGCATCGAAGCCGAACAAAAGTCTAGAAAACGTACATCTTATCGACAAGAGCGTGGTCCATGACCGCGTCAGCGCTGAGCGTGACGACGTCCCGCATGGGTGTCATGATCGCAACAACGCTCTTTGTGTTGAGCTCAAGCACGCCACCGAGGATCTTAATCTCGTCGTCGCGCAAAGGCTCCTCGCCCTGTCGGTGAAACTGCAGAAACGAGCGCAGTTCTGCCTTCTTGTACGTGTGCTCCTCGTTTTCCCCGAGCACGTAGTCGAGAAGCTTTGCAGTTGGCCAGGCGATCGGAGCTGGAATTACGGACGTTAGGGAACTTTAATGAGGAATGCGGTGTAGCACTGTACCAAATAGATACATGAGGCCGAGGACAAGTGGCGCGCATTTGGCACCGATGCTCAGTCCATAGCGCGCACATACCGCCTGAGGAATTACTCTTTAATCCGTTAATGTTAACGATGGAGGTCACGGGGGGAGCAGATCGGAACGCGTACTCTCTGAACAAGTTTAGGAGCAATGGTGAGGTCAAGCTTCTATGAATGGACAGTTAAAGACGAACCCAAAGACGACTGCAGGCGGGTTAAACTCAGCGCCTTGAGGAAAAGTAGAATTTATTGATACACCCACCGATCAATGCAGTCGAGATAACGACTGCTGCTACGCCTCCACCAATCTTCAGGGTATAATAAGTACATTCCTAGAGCCTTAGCACAGGTTCACTCACAGCACTGTCCAGAAAAATGGGTAAACTTTCATTGACAATCTAATCAGCGAGCATGAGTATTGCGGACTTCCAATACACAAAGGCTTGACGCACGACATTGCCGAGCAGCAAGACCTTAAGACTCCATTAAAACATATCACTTGCCGAGGAATTCGCGTACGTACGACTAAAACCCAATGGCGACCCTTCCTCAAAAGTTTAAGGACTGAGGGATGGTTGAGTTTAGTCCCGGTTATGACATCATCAGGCGCGTACCTTTTGCTGCATTTCTCCTTTCCAACTCTTCGTCCGATGCCATCGCCAGGACGCGAAGATGAAGCTCGTCAAGTCCCATAAGCCCTATCGTCAACCTATTGTGTTCGGTGTCAGAATCTGACTCTCAGACAAAGTTGACCCTCGTATGCGCGACTGACCCCGCGAAAACGCCACCCATAAGTACGAGTCCGCAACTAAACAGCAACTTCATCCAGAAGCCCGTCGAACCCGGTTCCTCGTCAGGTTCCTCGCCACCGAAGGCCTTGAGCGTCGGAGAAGCGACGACATTACCGAGCTTGAAAAATGCGCGACAAATCGAAAGAATAACAGCGTGCGAAGACGCTCTGCGCATTGTTGTCGTCGTAGGAGGTAAGAGCGGCTTGGCGGTACTTGCGGTCGAGCTCAGACACGAATAGATTCCTCGGACTCGGGACTCGGAGGCGACACACCAGCAGCCGCCGAACGCCGAAGCGGTCTCTGGATTTCAAATTAAGAAGTCGCGTCCCCAATATAGTGTTTTAAGGTCACAAAGTAATTTGTTTTAAGAATGCATTTTTAAGCGGAGATTTCGCCAGAGCTATTCTCACGCCACAAGCGCGTCTTGGAAGTTGTCTTCGTCAATCCTCTTGGGCGTCTGGAAACTTTTCGTATCCTTTTGGCTCTCCCAACCGCACGCACACGACTTCCGGGAGACCGTCGGGCGCAACTGCAAACCGAAATTATTAAGCATGCTTTTCGAGCATATTGACTTGTAGTAAAAAAACTGCGTCCACGATTACCAGTTCTGGTACGGCTCTATGCTGAACTCTGGGCGGCCTGAAGGGTTGTCTTCCATGCAATCACCGTCCTAGAGTTACCCTGATGCAAATAGGTAACCCTTCAACTTACAGCCAATCAATGGGATATTCTTAGGTCTTTTCAACATCGGCTGCATGATACAAACATCGTACTGGCGCATTACACCTCACCTACTTGTGCCTAGTCCAGCCAAAAATCGTCGCTCTAAGTGTCCATAATGAACGGCTGAGGATCCACGAAAGGCAGAACAGAACTCACGAAACGTGCCTCTTTATTTGCGTGTCTCTGCTCGCTGGGGTTCTCTGATATACCCGTGCGCGGCAACGTAATTATCAACTTGGGTGGCACATTCGTGATATGGAGGTTGAAAAGCTCTTGGCTCGCCGATTTTTCTCCCTCGGAACTTCAAAATAGCGGCAAGTCGTATGGTAATGGGATTTTCCGTGGAACGGGAGCCCGGGCCATGCGATACATCGACATGAACAATCCTTCACAGGCTACCCCGATATTGGCGATGAAACTGCGAAGGCTTGGAAGTTTGTTGTCAGTGTCACTTCCAATGAAAGAAACCCACGGAAGCGAGTATGACCTTCACACCCGCCATATTTCGGACCAGCGGAGTCTTAGTGCGCCTCCTAGTGCGTAGAAACACGTTCGGGGCAAGAACGAATTTATACGTACGTACATTTGAGAACTATGTATTTCCTCTCTTTATTCGCTTAATGCAACGCGATCGTTACAGACTAGACTAGCAAGTCAAACACGTCCAAAAGGGCCTATTTGATGAGCTGTCTTCTTTCCGTATTACATATGCCATCTCGACAGCCTCTTTAGGAATACAAGGCCGACTTTTTTAAACACCACCTCGGCTCCACCTACCCCTCCGGTAATCTCAGCAAGAATTATCTCAACACAAATCGGTAGGCTCCAAAATGGCAGTACGAACGCCCGCTAGCTCCTTATGAAGTAAGCCCGGGTAGCGACCGAGGGAATCATGCGGCTACGCTGGATCTGGCCTGGAGCGTTGGGGCTCATAATCTGAGCTCTAGAAAGAAAGCTGAAACCGGGTATCTTCGGACTGGCAATGAGCGAAAGGCTTCGAAGTCTCTTCTAGCCAGCAATAGCCGCCACAAGCACATAGACTAGTCGGCATATGGATAAGGATAAGGTACTTCTATCATTTTATCTTATCCATAATCTGATTATGTACGTGCAACGATGTGAAGCCCTCCCACATAATCCTGAGCACGACTAAAATATTATGCTTTTACTGGGACTGTCGACCGCACGACCGCACGATGGCGTGGCTACGCCAGATACCTAATTCACTTCTTATATTCTTGCTGAAACTGGATATGTATCTGTATCTCTTGCCGACTGCAAGCTGCAATCCAGTGGTGTTACAAGACTAATCTGTTAGAAGTTATTGGCACTTGACGGAATTTTCGACAAAAATGCATCGCTCATGGTTAAGTCTATTGGATGGTTGGCTCCTGGTACGAGCCTAAAGCTGGTTCGTCCGAATACCTTTGCGATGCTTCCGTGGATTCCGCAGTTATCTTGGGATGGATGAAATCCTCGCAGCTCCTTACAGCAACGAGTACTGGCGAAGGACTACTCCCTCAACAACCTTGGAGCTCTCCTTCCTCCGACTCCAGAGCGCCACTTCCACCATGCAGAGCGATACGGATTGCGTTAGTCCCTAATTCCTCCACTGTCACCACCAGGCCTATAATTGATCCAGAGAAGGCGATGAGGAGAAGCACGCATCGTCGCGCATTCAGAATGGTTGCCATCAAACCGAAGTCATGCCATGGTAGCAGCCGTCTCTATATGCCGGATGAAATCTTGATACGTAGCTCGAAGTACACAAAGTCCGTCAATCTGATCTACCTGGTGAGCTCGAGTTTTGCCGTCACCCCGTTCAACTCGTTTATCATCCTAGGTAGAGAGCCGTTTGTGCGTGGACCGACTCACTTTCATCTATAGATCTGCTCTTGCGTCGGATCTTAGGCTGAGCTTTATGACATGCACCAACCACGTTTATAGCTCAATGCTCAAGGGCACATTCTCTTCCAATAGTGCAGGCATGAAATATGCGAACTCCATCCCAAGAACAAGTTAATTATTAATGAAGAAATTGCGATCAACCCGCAATATGCACGATTATCACCTCTTACTCCTTTTCTTTAAAGTCCGTCGCGGTATTAATGCTCCATGGAGAAACAAAACAAAAAGCTGTGTGTCCAGCAGGACCCGGGAAGCATGTGACGGCCGCGGGGACCATCCCATTTCTTGAGTGGGGGCTTAGCTGCATAAACTCTTTACGTGTTTTTACATGCACTCCAATCGTGCATTTATCTTCAGTTGAAGGTTAGAAAGCATCGTTTATAAAAGGGATTTGTTGGTATAATTACCCGAGGCACCCCTAGATTTTTTAACTCCGCCGCCCTGAAGTCAACACACGCGTCCGCAGAATCTCTAACTGCGTGAGTCGTGGCTCACGCACTATTTACTAGTCGGCTCGCTTTAAGATGAATGTCATTACGGACAGTGATTACGGACCCCATCGGATGGAACGGTCGGATGCCTCGGCCACCCTGCTTTTGGCAGTTTTGTATACTGCCCGTGTCGGCGCCGAAATGCATCGTGCTTGATCATTGCAGCGCCCAAAAAGCCGAGCAGCTCCCTTGGTTTTGGGGCTGCCGAGGACATCGACCCTACTCCGAGCCTTCGTAGTTCTCGCCGTAATCACGTTCTCGTGCTGACATTTGGCTGGGACTGTCTACCGCTTTAATGGCCCGCGGTCCCGACTCCCTAAAATCAGGCAAACACGTTTACTTCCTGTCCTAACTTCTGAGTTCTTCATTTCGCTCTAGTCACAAGACATTGGCGCATCACTTGTTAGCCTAGAATGCTACCGAGAAGAACCGGCCGGCATGGGAACTGGATGGCTGGGTGCTCAGACTAGATTCGCGTGGATAGACTTTATTCTCTGGATATATAAGCGCCCTACCCAGGGTGTAGCCAGCATAAATTACCCCCAAGAACCTCTGATCTTTCAATAGTCTTGTATCATGCCAGGAATCGCGAATCCTCCCTTCCCCGACGACGTCTCGACTCACCCACTGCTGATCGTCGACTTCCAACTTATCAAAGCTGGCGACACCGAAGAGATCGACAAGCTTTGGAAAGCGGCTACTGAGCTGGGCTTCTGGTAGTACGTATGCCAATCAGGTTCCCTATCTCTCGAGATGCATTTTTGTGATGCCGGTTCTAGCCTGAAGAATCACAATGCGGACGAAGAAGTTGATCAGATGTTTGCAATGGGAGCAGAGACGATGGACCTTCCTTTTGACGAGAAGATGAAGTTCGAGCAAGGTGACGAAGGTCATGCTTTTGGGTACGTCGTTCTGCTATTTGTAGGGATTGTCTCCCTGAACAATATCAAAAGGTACAAAGCGGCAGGAAAGAATGCGACAGACGAGTACGGCAGTCCTGACTCCGTCGAATTCATCAACGTCTCCAAAGACGATGCATTTGCATACCCGGATGTCGTTCACCGTACTTATCCGTCAACAGTGTACGCTCGCATGGAGTCCACCATCAAGCCCTTCATGCGCAAGTCACTGGATGTCAACATGACGGTCATTTCCATCTTCGAAAAGAAACTCGGTCTGCCTGAAGGTGCTCTACTCGAACTCCACTCGATGGAAGAGCCTAGTGGCTCGGAATCGCGGTGCATCAAGAAGTCGCCGAACACTGAACCGATCGACTCTGAGGCGCAGAAGATCAAGGTCGCACTCGGCTCGCATACGGATTTCGGCTCTCTGTCATTCCTGCACAACCGTCTAGGCGGGCTGCAGGTACTCCCGCCCGGGACCGAATCGTGGCAATACGTGCGCCCGATCCCGGGACATGCGGTCTGCAACGTCGGCGACACGCTCACGCTTCTTTCTGGTGGTATCCTGCGTTCGAACTTGCATCGCGTCGTCCCTCCACCCGGCGAGCAAGCTGCACACACGCGTTGGTCACTCGTGTTCTTCACACGTCCGGGAAGAAGCGTACGCCTTCGCGCGTTGGTGGACAAGAGCGACACGATCAAGGAGAAAGTTGATCTTATGACTCCTGAGGAGCGTGAGAAGTATGAGCCGAACACTACCGCCTTCGAGTGGTTTACGAGGCGGATCAAGAACCAGAGAATTAAGAATAGGACTGTGCGTATTTCATCATCTCATCCAGGTTGATCCCAGTTATACTAACATAGAAGCACAGGGACCTGAGACGTGGCGCGCAAGCAGGGGCATGGAGCACAAGCCAGCCGTGATTTAGGCGAGGTTTCTCGGCAGCAAAATATACATGTTGTATTTCCGTACATAGCCATTGAACAAACGGTGTAACTCTTAAATTTGGATCTACGAACTGAAAAGGGCATCTTCAAGGATGGAGTCTTTGCATTAAAAACGACAGTTGCATACTCCCACCGCCCAGGGAGAGCGAGTAGAGGATACATTTGCGAAAATATTAGTATTGTCCTCCACCACGAACTGTCGGTATAATGTCAGAGCAACCAGGTTCAAGATATCTCTCGCACATCAAGTACTAGTATCGGACTCCTGCGCTCTCTATGAGCGATCCATCCACCTAAAATTCATTATCAACGTACCTTTTTACTTCTGCGTCTCCTGTACTGTATCTGTTTCGCGAACCATTCTCCAGCAGGAACGTTAAGATCATATTCTGCGCGTTCCTCGGGACTTGCGCGGGCAACGGCCTCTTTTATCACGCCACTTTCGTCCGTCAGTGCACGAAGACGTACATCCCTCCCTGGGCGGGTGAAGAAGACAGTTGACCAGCGTGTATATGCAGCTTGTGCGCCGGGAGCAGGAACAACACGGTGCATGTTCGAGCGCAGGATTCCCCCAGAGAATAGCGTAAGGGTGATCCCAATGTTGCAGATCGCGTGTCCTGGGAGTGGACGCACGTACTGCCACTTTTGACTTCCTGGAGGGAGCACCTGCAATCCGCCAAGTCGATTATGTAGAAAAGAGAGAGATCCATAATCCATATGCGCGCCGTGTGTGACTCTCTCTTTTATGGCTTCCGAGGTACCGGATTCGCTCCTCTGCGTGCTCTTGATGCAGCGGGCTTCTGAGTCGCTCGGCTCGTCAGACGAGTGACGGCTAAGAAGCGCGCCGGCGGGCAGGCCCAGCTTTTTCTCGAAGATGGAAATGATCGTGTTATTGATTTCGAGAGATTTGAGTACGAAAGGCTTGATGGTAGACTCCATGCGAGCGTTGACTGTCGAGGGATACGTACGGAGGGCGACTTTTGGATAAGCAAGGACATCATCCATTGCAACGGTGATGTACTCCACTGTGTCCGGGGTGTCATACTGATCCGTAACGGTCGTCCCTACGGCTTTGTAGCTTTTCAATGGAATATAGTCAGTTTTGCGCCTTTGCAAAAAAGAATACGGGAGGACTTGCCCTGGAGATTGGCCGTCACTGCCTTGATTAAATTTCATCTTCTCAGTCAGCGGGAGATCCATCGTCTCCGCGCCCATCTCGAACATCTCTTCAACTTCATGGTCGGTTCCATGGTTTTTCAAACTTCAAGGAAGGGATTGCATTTCAGTCTATGTAAGAGGAAGATGCTAACATGACAGTTACTCACTACCAGAAACCCAACTCAGTAGCCGCTCTCCAAAGCCTTTCGATTTCCTGGGTATCCTCGGATGCTATAAGCGCGTAGTCAATGATCAACAGGGGATGTGTGGGGATTTCATCTGGGAAAGGAGGAAGCGCGATTCCGGGCATTCTCGGATGAGGGACAAATGGAACAGACAATTACCCGCAGACAACCTCGCTTCCCCTTACTTTGACGTCTGCGGCCATGAACATACGGGGAGCCTTTATGTGGCTTTGAAATGAACCCTCTGAGCACGGCCGTTATACGCGTCCTTCTATCAATTCATTCTCCAAACTCTCTGTAGGACTTATTCTTGTTAATTGGAGGCGTTGCTGTCCTGTGACCACACCGGAGACTTATAGATAAGCACCGCGCCGAGAGATGTGAAGGGCTAGCGGTCATCGAAGTAGCTCAATTGCTTAGTCAGGGTTTACGATACGAAGCACAGTTTAGAAGCCAATATTGACCTCCATACGCTTGTAAGCTATTCCGTGAGCCGTTATTGAAAATACAGTTGTACATCCAGAACGAGAGAAGACGTACTCAGAGTCTTCGTCCGACGAAGTCCGGTCTTGATAGTCCACAGATAGCAATTCTTTTGGAAAGGCTTTAAGAAGAAGGGCGTAAGATGGCAGAAAATACGCAGGTGCGTTGCACCAGCGCCCTTTTCAGACAGATTTGAAGCGAACAACGATTCAACAGAACACCGGGCCAACTCCCGATTTATCCCTGTAGACGCTGTGCGTCTTCGGTATTGAGTAAGGTCACCGACAAAGAGGTCCTATTGTTGGAGTTTACCCTTAGAATTAGACGGGGGTCACGGGTACAACTTGATTTTGGTGGGCTTCAATTACTACAGATCGGATTTAAGCGCTGAGTATTGCGCTCTTTTACTCCTCGTTCTCGTTCTTATTATCTGACGAACCAGTCCGCGGAGAGATATTGAATAGTGAAATAGAGGGAGCTTCATCGTCAAGAAAAAGGTGGAATGCATAGAAGTTAGAAGAGGAAGAGACCGTGTCAGAATTCCGTAGAAAATCAGACAGCATCAGGCCTATGTTCCATACCCCTGCTCGCCTGCCAATTCTCAGGTCCCTGGGGGGTTCATGAGCACCGAATTGGTGGCGGGAGGTGTTAATAATCGGTACTCACTGTCATATTTTTAGTCTTTATATACTTGATCCGTCTCGCAAACCATTCGCCGGCGGTAGTGTTCGGCTCATATCTCGCGCGCTCCTCAGGGCTCATGCGTCCGATAGCCTCATTTATCGTATCACTTTCGTCTGTCAACGCACGTAGGTGCACGCCTTTCCCAGGGCGCGTGAAGAAGACAGTCGACCAACGTGGGTACGCGGATTGCGCACCAGGCGGCGGCATGATACGATGCATGTTTGAGCGCAGGATTCCGCCAGAGAGAAGTGTAAGAGTGTCGCCGACGTTGCAGATCGCGTGTCCCGGCAGAGGGCGCACGTATTGCCACGATTCGCTCCCCGGCGGTAGCACTTGCAGTCCGCCGAGACGGTTGTGCAGGAACGACAGCGAGCCAAAGTCCGTATGTGCGCCAAGCGCGACTTTCTCTTTTGCGGAATCGGAGGAGCCCATGATCTCGCGTTTCGGTGGGCTCCTGATGCAGCGAGCCTCTGAACCGCTTGGCTCCTCGAGTGTATGGCATTTTAGTAGAGCTCCGGCGGGGAGACCAAGTTTTTTCTCGAAAACGGAAATAACTGTGTTGTTGACTTCCAGTGACTTGAGCACGAAAGGTTTGATGGTAGGATCAATGAATGCGTTGACTGTCGGATGATATGTACGGTGAACAAGCCCGGGATACGCGAGAGCGTCGTCCTTGGCGACGGTGATAAACTCCACGGTATCGGGAGTTCCGTGTTCATCTGTGATATATTCGCCTGCTGCCTTGTAGCTTTGCGCAAAATCAAGAGTTGTACACAGAGAAAAAAGCTAGGGAAACTTACCCGAAAGTCCCCGGACCTTCGCCTTGCTGGAATTTCAGCTTCTCGTCCAAGGGAAGGGCCATCACCTCCTCTCCCATTTCGAACATCTGTTCCACCTCGTGGTCGGCGCCATGATTCTTCAAGCTAGAATATTCGTCATTTAGGCCGTTATTTAATATCGGTCTATGATATGTACGTACTACCAGAATCCCAACCCCGTGGCCGCCTTCCAAAGCTTATCAATCTCCTGGACATCGTTGGCTTTGATGAGCTCAAAGTCAACGACCAGCAAGGGATGAGTGGGGACGTCGTCCGGGAAGGGAGGAAGCGTTATTCCGGGCATTATTAGCTAGGATGACAAGCTCCAAGTACTTGTCTTTTGGCAGATTGCCCTGTAAATCGGACCTCTGTCCGAGTTTATATGGCTTGGAAGATCTGCCCACGAGGTAACACATGACATCGTCGTCTAGTACCCCCATGATAGCTGTGTGCCGTTTTAGAGCACCCAAGTGGATACACAGATTCCCATGATCGGTTCAGATTCTTCGCGGCGTCTTGGTGCAAGAAGCAGAGGATCATATATAATCCTTGAGAGTTTTCTACTAATGGTATGGAGGTCGACACAGGCCTTTATTGCCATAGGTCCATAGAGAGGGGCGGGTGCTGAAGAAGTTGTCGTAGAGATTCGCAGGAACTGGATCATGCTTCGGCTTTTGAGGAACGATGATTTATTCCGACCCGGCCCCAAACGTCCTTCCCCCGACGGAGTCCGTGTTTCTTCCATCCTGGTTTTAGATTTTCCCAAGTTGGCGTGAGAGGACTAGCAGACACATCGAATTCGAGAGTTTGAGAATATCATTTCGTAGTACCGGCAGCTGGTACTAGTCCCATGTTGCTTCAGTGAAAGCGCGCGCAAACCGATTAGATACATAATTACGTAAGACATATGTCCCAAAAAGGGGATATACGAAATTCTGCGCCACTGGGGGAAAAAAGCAAAGCTCAAGGCAGTTCGAACTTCGTTCCGCGCGATAATGGCACGGTGAAACGCTTTGTAGTATATCGATCGCATACTCAGGATGTCTTAGTAGAGTTACTATCTTTGCGTAGCTGAATGACAACATAGGATGTCGCTCTTGCGACATTCGAAGCGGTATCGACGTAACCTTCTTACATTTGATACTCACGGATGCGCCCAAAGTGTATTTACAACTACTAAGGGTGATCCCAGCGTGCAAAAAAGTCTCCAAAGCGTGCGAAGAGAGAGAGGCTTTATCTACGTATACCCGACAATATCCGCATTTTAGACGAATCTCAGGCGTCCTCGAGTGGAGATATATAGTTTATGGAAAGATAAGGCGATTGATAAATACGAGAACCCAAGAACGGCGATAAAATTGACACTTGTGGGCGTGAAAAAGCCTCCGACTTGCAGTCTCTAATAAATCGAGCTGCGGAGCACGACGGAACGGTTTTGAATGGAGTCGTCGTGCTTTGCTCTGAAAACTGGAACGGGAGCTCATCATATTGAGCCTTGGGAAGGGAGTGCATCGAGGTGTGTTCTATCACTGGAGCATCTCCTGGACCGCTTACTACCAGTTGGAGTCTCGACAAAGTTGGCTTTGGCCTAGGGCTGCTCAGTACCAACTATGTTAGCTGGAGGAATGCCGGTTTTCGGAAAGGTGCCGCTTCTCTCAATATCTTCTAATCGTACTAATACCTCTATTTAATTGTTCTATGATCTTCCAGAGTCCATGTACTGCGAGGGCTCGATTTCGTTTGTTTTTCTGGTGTACTTACGTTTGACGACGGTAGCTTTTATCACAGATACCGTCCTAAAAAGGGAATACGGACCCACAACCTGTTACACTTACGAATGCTGTGGCTGTGACATGCGGCGGCAATCTGTCCAACCGAGTTACGCGAACAAGCGCTGCATTGAAAAAAAATCCTCTTTCGTGGTGTCCACACACCCTGGTCACCCGCTGGCACTCTATGCCTGTAATATTCTGTCTAAAACTCGAGCGACATATCAAACACCCATAATGTCGACAATTCTTCCGTACACGTTCAACAGGTCTTCAATGCTGAGGCACACATTCGGAGGGCTCAGAAGTCTTTTTCTGAAATTGCTATCAAACCCTCAATTCGCGGAGCTGCTCCGTTTCATTTTACTCGGTACTGTCGTGGAAGTGTCGAAGTTAGCTGGTCAGAAGGCCATAAACTTCATCAAATATTGTATGTTTTTTGTACCAGACTCATCTTTTGCTTTGAGTCCAGCCTGTGATGGTTTACGAATTTGCTTCCGCAGTCTTTATCGTAAAGGCATCCTTCAAGCGGGATGACTTCGCCTTTGAATGGGTGCAGCGTTACCTCGAAGATCTCCGCGTCTGGGATCAATCTCGCGTGTTTCGCGTATCGACTTGCAGTCCTCACCTGAAGAGACGTACACATTCAGCGTTCATGGAGGGTCAGGGGCAGAAACATATCGAGGACGGCCGACCGACTCCCGTGTATCAGCCTGCCCCTAATGAGCCCGTACTGTTCCGTTGGCGCAATCACTGGATCACAGTCGATGTAGATCTAACCGCTGAGAGCGAGGAAAGCAAGCAGGTCTTAACATTGAGGTACAGACCTCCCGGATCTCGGTTTGCACGGGGTTTTCTCAAAAACATCTTTTTTTCGATTTTTCTCTCCGTTTAAAGCGTGTGGAGTCGCAACCGCAAGATTCTGGACGACTTCGTGCAAGAAGCAAGAGCTCACTCCTTCAGCTCGCCGATTCCTCCGAGGAAGATTGTGGAAGTGCCTGATACAGTGCGTCCTAGCTGGGCGCTTTCTACATCGGATGCACTGCTTACGAAACTGTAGACTGGCTCAGTAATTACGGCACGTTTTATGAAAGGCGACATTAGCTACGAATGGATGCACATGTTTATGGTGATTAAGACATCCTTACACGATCTGAAATGGGATGGATTAATTGATGCATCGAAAAACATTTTCCATCAGCGTTCCAGAAACGCCTTCGAAAGCATGACGGACGTGCAGGTGACCACCAAACCGTCCGAGCTACCTACGCCTTCTGGTCGTGGGCCACGGGCCGTTGTGGCTTTCAAGCCTGCTCCTGATGCCACACAGCGCCTTCGTTGGGGGGAACACTGGTTACAATTTGACGTCGATCCTAATGGATACTACAGCCACGAGAGCAACTCTTATTGCGGGTGCATCGTGGTGACGTACGTTCCATTCGAACAGTCGTTGTACACCATTAACTAACTCAGGGGAAGATAGTGTACATAACACAAACCGCTCCGTGTTACAAGATCTGGTCCAGGCTGCGCGTGGAGAGTATCTAAAAAGTACGACCTCAAAAGTCACAGTGCACCTTTCCAATTCCGTACGTCGTATGAAAGCGCAAAGTGTGGCCTCTCCCTAAAGTGCTCGCGTAATTCAGAACGGTATCTGGATGACTACAGTGACGAAAAACCGCAGGTCGCTTAGTACATTGATTCTTCCGGAGGGGGTAAAGGAAGCTCTTCTGGCCGATGCGCGCGATTTCCTCGACAGTGAAGAGTGGTACACATGGGCGGGTGTGCCACATCGACGGGGTAACGAAATATATCGTTTGTCCTTCGTCTATATCTGAATCTCAAATTTTTCGCAGGATATCTGTTGTATGGGGAACCTGGCACTGGAAAGAGTACGACTATTCATGCGCTCGCAGGCGAGCTCGGTCTCGAAATTTATTACATCCAGCTCGCCTCCCAAGGGTATGGTGGATCCTCGTCTTTCCGCGCTTCCTGACTCAGGATGCGTTGCTTTTGAACCCACAGAATGACCGATTCTTCTCTTGCCCAACTTATCTCGGATGCGCCCTCGCGCTGCATTATCCTGCTTGAGGACCTCGACTGCGCATTTCCTTCTCGCGAGGATGATGATGACAATGACGAGCAGAATGTGGATACGCTGAGCAAAGCCCTCGACCACTGGGGGGACAAACCACGGTCAGAAGTGACCCTATCTGGTCTTCTCAATGTCTTGGACAGCGTGTCGAGCGAGGAAGGTCGTATCACGTTCGCAACTGTGAGTGTCGCGTGCCCAGGATACTGTGGAAGAATGAACTGATGCTAGTTCTTCATGGAGACGAACCACATAGAGAGACTGGATCCGGCGTTGATTCGAGCGGGTAGGATGGACGTCAAGGTCGAGTACAAACTCGCGACACGGTTACAGATTAGCCAGACGTTCCTCCGCTTTTACGAACGCGGCTTCCGTGCGCCTGTACGCAACGTCCAGCTGCTCACGCCTCCAGGCTCCGCAGGCGTGTCGGAAGGCGGCAGTGATAACCCGGAGCTCGCAGACGAGGACATCTTCGCGCTCTCCGAAAAATTCGCGGACATTGTCCCGGAAGGAACGTTCGCTATCGCACAGGTCCAGGGGCTCCTTTTGACGAAGAAGTACGATCCGTGCGGTGCGGTGGCTGATGCGGGGAAATGGGTGGAGGAGCAGCTTGATGAGAAAAGGCGGATTGAGGAGCTGAGGGAGAAGAGGAAAAGAGGGCCTGAACGGAGAAAGGGCACTGGGGCTGGGACGCCGGCGTCGGTCGCGGTGGCCGGCGCTAGTAGTCCCGGAATTAGTGGCCTTACTGTGTAATGGGCCATCAGTACATTTGCGACTTGTTTGGCCGATACAGTATGAGGGCTGGGCTTGTAATTTATTAGGATTAGATTCATACGTGAGCCCCTCGAGCTCACGTTAATTTCAGAGCAGCATAACTGGAGCGAGATCTCAGGAGAGTTCATCAGTGAGGGCGAAGAGGCGTCAGTAAATTTATAGGGAAGTGGATATCGCAATGTCAAATCTCCGGGGTAATTTTCAAAATCATTAGTTCCTTTTCGCAAAACGAGTCTTCCAGGATACATGGCACGTCGCAGTCGTGATATTCTGTTTTCAAATCTATATGCCCCTAATTGAAAGGATTGAAAAGGAGGATGAGTATACATATTCCCTCTACAGTAAGACCTGGCAAACTCGTTCAAGGAAGCCAGCCAGTCCAGCATTTGGCGTAGAAGCTCATTTAACAGTTTCGCTACATCGATTCGACAAGTATAATGTGATAGCCAGTCTCACGTGTAACCACGACCTACCATTACTCCGTCCCGGCCTAATCAGTAATACGCATACAGGAGCATGTCGTTAGGTTGGAAGAGTACCACAAATTTGTGTACATGCGACAGTCCTGGATTTCAGAATCGAGAACGTATGTGTTCGTGCGTCCTTCCGGCAGGACTTCGGCAAATATGGTCCAAAAATGTGCTCCTTATACGATGATCGTTTGTCGCGACAGAAACTAGCATTACTTAGTCATGTTCGCAACACAGAGAACTTCCACCTAGCACTTATTCTTTGGATTGTCTTAAAGAGACCACCGAAATTGTTCCCAGCGAAAGGAGTTGTATTTTTTTTTTCATTTTATATAAGACTGTTTTTGGCGCCAGGATGAAAGGAGGAATGCGCGTTTTCGCCTTCAGGACGCAACTAGCCATCGGTACCGAACGTGCAATTAGCGAAGTCTAAAGAAAAGGAGTCGATGGTGGGAGGACTCAGAGGGTAGTTAGTCGTCTCCCGTTGGGCCAGCGTATAAAGCGCGATACTTAGCCAAGTTCACTTGCTGATCAGACAGTTGCAGAGGGCCGACGGGCACATGCCGAATAGGCTGAAATCATTGGCCTGTCTGCATTTCTTTGGCTCATTTCCAGACATCGTGACGCGATGTTGGTCCTTATTTCCGCTGGGACCTGTTTCACGGAAATTTGGACTTCTTCTGTGAAGCATTATCTGCAACGTTTACGGATTCGATTTTCTTCAAGTCGGAGCACGTACGTGACTGCAAGCATTAAGATTTTGAGACAAATATCATTCAACGTGAGCCCGCTAGTAACCCCAGGCGCTTCTAACCTTCGAGTTATGTGATACGCAGGGGCCTTTCTACATAGCGAACATAGCAAATAACGGAAGTCAGCCTCAGTTCGGTCATGACAAATGCGTAGCACTCAATAACTGTCTGTGTTAGGTTTTGGCGAAATGGTCATCACGATTTGACGGTGTCCACTATGTTTACTTGCGCTCCTGAAGAATTCGTTCAAGGGGTTCAGCACACTTAGTGAGACACCGGTGAGCGCGACGCACTTGGGCGGCGGGCCTAAAGGTTCCCGGCCCCTGGTGTTTGCAGAAAGAAGGGACATGCGTTTGGAATTAGACACCACTCTGGTAGGGCAGAAGTGATAATCCAACCATCCTAACGATCTGCTCTTGACACTGTCCAGATGCTCAGCAATTTCGACATGGTCTTGAAGGTCTACGGCGTAACTCACTCGACAGGAACGCAGACGGTCCTTGTCACGCTTAAATAGCTTGGTGTGCCTTACGAGCTCGTACGTGTCGATATCCTGGCAGGGAGCACAAGAGTGCGGACTATGCAGAGCAAAAGCAACCATTCGGCCAAATTCCAGTCCTTGAGCGTGATTGCATGATTGCATACCGCCATTTACCCGCGCTAACAGTCGCTGCTGTTGCGAACGCACGCGGGAAGAGGAGGACAAGTGTATGGAAGTCGGGCAATAGCGCGCTTCGTTGTCGCCAAGTACGGGCTTGGTAGTGGCCTCGTTCCTATCTCGGGTGCTTCGAGCAAGTTCCATCTATTGAAAGCAGTAAATTTTATCCGTACGCGA
Organism: Coniferiporia weirii; assembly: GCA_024195185.1. Classification (NCBI taxonomy): domain Eukaryota; kingdom Fungi; phylum Basidiomycota; class Agaricomycetes; order Hymenochaetales; family Hymenochaetaceae; genus Coniferiporia; species Coniferiporia weirii. The sequence continues at coordinate 40,605 of JAKOPK010000206.1, forward strand.
AGAAAAATTGTCCGAGTCGTGAGTCAATAATGTAAAACTTTCGCCAGTGGTACAGTGGGCCACGGAGAGGTTTAGATGGAAACGACGAGCAAGCGGTGCAGTATGAGAATACGTTAGATAAGCTTAAGGCGTACGAGGTCATTCTTAGCAAGCAGAAATACCTCGCTGGAGACGTACGCGCTTTGACCCCAGTCTGACCATGATGAGATACAGACACGAGCCGATATCAATCCCACAGGAGTCTTGCTGGCTTGCTGTGTCTCTTATACGACACGATCCTAGAATTTGCAAGCATTTTGCTCGGCCTCCAGCAAGCACTTTGCCGAGAGGTGAACCTGCCCTAAGTATCCGTTGATGAGCAACTAGATGTCTTGAAGACACAAGGGGCGACCCAGATTAAGACGTTTTTACTGTTTAATAAGTTCGCATCGGTTAGGGTGTGGGTCCTCCAACTGTAATGCGCCCAGAGTGCATCCAACTAGAGAGATGGTTTGCACTCCACAGGTCAAAGGTACTTATTTCAGGTATTTGAGGAGAGATCCAGCTGTGCAAGTTGAGCAAGACGTGCTGGTAAAAAGCGAAGTCGAGTCGACGCGACGCCGGAGCGCGTCATTGGCCGTGAGACCCCCGACCATCGGTGTAAATCGACACAATATTACTTATCCGCTCGACGACATCCTCGACGATGTCGGCGGCGACAGCACCGATGCTGGATATAGTCAACCTGCTCAATTTTCCCTCAAATTCCAAGGGTCTCTCCAAGTACACCCCGGGGCTGTCCTTGGCGGCCGCTGGAAATGTGAAAGCAGCCCCAGCACCTGCGAGCGCCGGCAGCCCGCCACGGAAGACGGCGAGACTGGAGGGCGACTCGGACCACTCGATCGGACGGTCGAGAGACAAAGGGAAAGGCAAGGAGAAGGAGACTGCTATGGATCCCGCTGACGCTCCGTCGGACGGCATACTAAGGCTCACTATCGAGAACCCGCCTGGTGCGTCCACCGCTAGGGCCTTCACATTCGAACTCATGCTCAGAATCGTCTTGCAGAGGATGATATATCAGAGGCGTATTTAGACTCTCTGCCACCTGTTGTGCAAGAGGCAATACATGCCGTCCTGGTGCGGCCTCAGTCTGGCATGTCACCAAACCCCAAGTCCACTGGTTTCATATACGAGAACATATTTCAGGCGACTCGTACAATTGTTCTCATCGCCGGAAAGGGGCAATGGGTCTATGGCAAGCTTCAGTTCGAACTCAAGGAGGCCGCTGCAGAAGTAACGAAGCAGTTGACTTCGCCGACTGACTCAAAAAGCATGGATTGGCTCGTAGAACTCGTCGATGCAACAACCTGGTTTGATGGATGTGTGCGGCTCCTTGAAACGCTTCTGGCCTATCTCGACCGCATCTTCGTTCCGCGGAATCCTGATATGGCCTCCGTTCGGTAAGCTGCTTGTAAATGTCGCGTGCACGAAGATTGAACACGAGACGGCAGGCAACTGGCCATGCAACTATACAAGGCGCATGTGTTCCATTATGCACTAGTTTCATTTCGAATAGTCGAAGCAGTAAAGGAATGGGCAACCTGGGAGCGTCTTGAGAGGTGAAGCATCTTACGGCAAAATACTAATACCTCTTTGCTCATTAAAGTATGTGAAGGACTGCACACCCGCAACGCCAGACTATCATCACCTTGGTTGGCATTCTTAGCGATTACTCACTCTTCGGCGAGTATTTCCTGAAACCATATGTTGACGAAACACGCTCCTTTTACACGGCCGAGTCGGAGAGGCTCGCGGGCACGCTCAAAGACGAGCCGGGAGCGTTCCTCATTAGTTGTGATGAGCGTTTTACCGAGGAGAAGGGTCGCTCACGCGAGGTCCTAGGTCGCTTCGAGGCCGATTGGGCCGAGATACGCAGGGCGACGGAGAAGGCGCTGCTGGAGGACAGATTGCGCTGGCTCAGCCTCGGCATCGTCTCTGCGGTTAACGACAGGAACATGGCAGGACTCGAGCGCATGTACAAACTCTTCGCGCGCGTAGATGGCCTTCAGCTGCTGTGCGACGCGTTCAAAGCCCACGTGCACAACAGGGTCGCCAGCATCGTGCACGACAAGGCACGCGATGACGAGATGGTCGACCGCCTGCTCGACTTCAAGGCCTTCATCGACGCGGTGCTCCCCGCTGCGTTTGCGGACACGCCGACAGGTGCTGCCCCGCGCGTCGCAAACAAGCAGTTTGTGCATGCGGCGACGGACGCTTTCGCGTCGGGCTTCCGTGCGCGCAGGAATACGCCTGCGGAGATGATTGCAAAATACCTCGATCGCGAGATGCGTCGCGGCCAGAGAGAGGCGACGGACGAGGAATTCGCACAAAAGCTCGACGCAGTACTTGCCTTGTATCGTTTCACGCAGGGTAGGCTCGTCCAACTCGTCCGAGCGCGCCCGGCCAACTTATTCCAATTTATTCATCAGACAAGGACGTGTTCAGAACGTTCTACCACCGCGCACTCGCAAAGCGACTGCTTCTGCAGCGCAGCGCATCGGACGACTTTGAGCGGTCGGTGCTCAAGAAACTCAAGGACCACTACGACCCGGAGTTCAGCATGGGCGATAACATGTTCCGCGACCTTGCGCTGTCGCGCGACCTGCTGCGCGAGTTCCACGAACGTGACGTCGGCCGCGGGAGCGCGCAGAGCCTCTCCGTGATGGTCTTGCAACGCTCGTTCTGGCCGTTCTCCGCACGCCAGCGCGAGGAGGCGCTCCTTCCTCCCACGATGCAGGCAGATTTGAGTAAGTTCGCGGCGTATTACAAGAACAAGCACCAGGGCCGCAAGCTCGACTTTGATCATGCGCTTGGGACGGCGCACCTGCGTGCGCGCTTCAAGGCCGGCGAAAAGGAGCTCATGGTCAGCTTGCATCAGGCGCTCGTGCTGCTACTTTTCAACGACCAGGATGAGATCCCGTTCCCGGATATCAAGGAGCAGACACGGATGGGTGAGTGGTGACTTTTTGAGTCTCCCCCCGGTTGGGTATGGGAGAAATTTACGGGTATGTTTAATGTAGATGATGCGGAGCTGCGACGCACGTTACAGTCACTTGCATGCGCAAACAAAAAAGTGCTGAAGAAGCGGCCGGCGGGACGCGACGTAAACGACGGTGATGTCTTCTATTTCAACCCAGACTTCACAGATCCGCGAGCGCGCGTGCACATTAACTCCATCCAAGCGAAGGAAACGGTGCGTTCTCCCGTGTATACTTCCCATGCGAGCCTTTCTGAGCACATCGCTTTTCCAGCCTGAAGAAACGAAGAAGACGCAGGGCGCGATCGAGAGCGACCGGAAGAGCTTCTTAGATGCTGCGATCGTGCGCATCATGAAAGCAAAGAAAACGCTAGGGCACCAGGCGCTCATCGCCGCAACGATCGACGCGATGAAGGCGCACTTCCTGCCCGAGGTCGCGATGATCAAGAGTCGCTTCGATTCCCTCATCGAACAGGAGTACATCCGCCGGGACGAGCTAGAGCAAAACGTGTACGTGTATGTTGCGTGAGGACGGGTTGGCGTGTACAGCAGTGTAGTGTGAGATGCCTTATAGTAGTAGATACTTGTATTAAATACATTTGTGCGGATGTGTAGGTAGAAGTACAAATGAATGCCTAGACACAAAAAACAATGATGTTCGGAAGCGGATGGCGCGTCAACTGGGCGTGTCTTTCGGCAACACGGACTCATTCAGCATCTCACGCAGGACATCAGATACTTGAGCGTGTAAGTCCTCTAGGATGGCACGTCCGACCTGTTAAAACACGCATGACCAGACACAAGGCAAACACTCACTGGCTCTGTTTAAAGCTGCAGCGTACTCCTCGTTCGCCTGCTGCATCTCCTCCTCGAGCTTCTGGAACCTCAGGGCCTGCAGAGCTTCATAAGGCCCAGGGGAAATCAGCCGGAATGGCTAAGGCGAGGACAGACCTGCGTCTCTTCGGACTCTGGGGTGGGCAGTGACCGGATGAGCACCTCGATTTGTTTCGCCTTGGACACGAGGTCCTCGACCAGCTCCTTCTTGTTCGCTAGGAGGTCGGCATATTCGGAAAGCAATTACAAAACGAAATGAGAATGGGAATGGGAATGAGTGTAATTAATAAGACGCGTGGGGATGGATCACGGACGCTCACGACGTACCCTCAAACACGTCCGGCGGGTCGACCTTGTCCGGGTTGCGCTGCTTCGTGACCGGGATCGCCGCACTGACCTGCTGGAAGTTCGTCTTCGCGCACAAGTACGTGATGCTCGCGGACATGATGGTCAACAGCTGTTGTTGTGGGCCGTGCAAGATGCAACCGTGCAACCGTGCAAAAACGAAAATAGCGAGTCGTCAGCGCCGAGGTTCGTTTCAAATGAAATACCACGACCGTGGACAGACGGAAACGACAGACTTGTTCGATTTCATTTTGCAGCTGGGTTATGCGGTCCATATGCGACAGTTCCTGTAGCATTTCCACGCTGCTTCGCGGGTGAGCGGAGCAGGAGAGCGCGCGGGGGGGGGGGGTCGATGTTGAGAGCGTTGAGCGTTGTAGTACCAGTTCGACGACTGAACTGGCATACACCCAGCAACGATTTGCATACCGCTTTCGGTCGTTGCGTATAAGCGCCCGTGGAGATCCCCCTATTATTAAAATAAACAAAAATCAAGGCACTCGCTACGTACAGCGATAGAGTATATAAAGTCATAAACATCGTGATATGGGGACTTTTTCTTTTTTTTGACGTGCATCAAGGGAGCCCCTCCATCGTGGACGTCGTGCAGACCCTGCAAAAGTTCGCCATACTAACGATACACCTCGCCCTCGAAACCGGGCAAATTATTACATGGGTGAGATAAAACAGTGCTCATGTCCGAAACCCCAAACGCCCTAGCGGGCTGGATACGCATATTCAAGGAAATGAGGGCTGAGTAGGGCTGGCAGTCGTGCTTGCGCGGCTCTTCTGCATGCCCACAACGTTCAACATACTATCCCTTTCACACAAGTACACTGCGTAGCATAGTCCAATATACAAATTCAAAGAGCTGAATCGTATCCCGCATCAGGCAAATATGGTGTACAGCCAAGGGACATGCAATGGGGTTGCAATTAGATTTCAAGTCCCAATAAAAGTGAGGCTATAATGAATGAGTGCATGGGAAAATATAAAAAGAAATGCGACGAGAAAAACCGCCTGCGCAGGACATCCGATCAAAGTCGACATAAACCACGTGAGCCACAGAGTCCGACACCGGCTCTCCACATCTCAATACCTCTCCGAAGACGGTGGGTATCCCCGTCCCCCAGCCTGACCACCAGGAGCTCCGCGTCCGCCGTACCATTGTTGCCCATTTACTCCGCCAACAAGGCTCCCAGGAGTACCCGCATTACCGGGGAAATAGCTACTTGCATCCTCCTCTGAGTAGTCCGTTCCAGGCGCCCCCACAAGGAGCGGGTCTTTCACCTCCCACACGGTCGCCTTGCTGCCAACGGAGAACTCAAGGTCCTCCTTAGTGATCGAGTCCCAGTACTTGTATACCATCATCACGCTCAGCAACATGCACAAGGCGAAGAAGAACAGGCCGTCGATGTAGTGATCCACAGCGTCGCATATCGACACTGAGAATGCGAAGAGTACCACCTGGGCAACAACGAAGAACGCCGTGCCGAAGACGATATCACCAATTGGCCAGCGATCTTCGAGAGTGCGGAACACGAGCACGAGCTGTAAAACCACGTAGACAACCGTGCATATTAATGGCCAGAGGATGTACACAATCCAAAGGCCGATGGGGTTGGTGAACTTGAAGCCTGCGAATTGCTTGAAGGTTGCAATGGCGACAAAGAAGGTGACACCGAAGACTACAAGACAAGAAATACGGAGTAGCTAATGATGCGGTACTCATTTAGCAGATACGAATAAATCATGGTCTAAGCCACTTACCCAAAGAGATAGTGGCGTTCCATCCTCAGCGAACTGGAATCCGACGAACCCGTTGATTAGCAAACAACAATACGCTGTTGCTATAAGTCCGGTGTAGACTGCTGCGAACCACTAAGATGTGTCGTAAACATCAGGAAAATTCCAAGCCTCCCATGTAAAAATAGCACGTACTGGATATACCGAGCTTGCCGTGGGTATAATTCCGGAATCGAGGAAAATCGCAAGCAGCTCAATTACAGCATAGAGGTAGAAGAAAGTGATAATCTCCTTTCGACCTGGATGTTGATATCAGCAACCAGAATCACGAACATTTTTTGTTTGATGAGGTCCTCGTTCCCAAATAACTGTCTCCTCCCACGTCTAGCGATTGAATTCCTCCATCCATATTCCTCCCGCCACTTGTTCCGCGAAGACCATTCAAACGAAAAGCTGGACAGTAAAACTCACCGACGGCTGTATATTTACTGCGAACGTGATAGATCATAATTGCGGTCATGATGATGGCAACGATATGGATGAAACATGTTGCTGGAATGTGTTGTAGCAATGTTAGCAAGGTTTCCTCATGGGAAGAGATGCAAGACATACACGGCTGGAAAATGAGTGTACCGCCCAGATCAACGTTGCGACTGTAACATGTCGGCTCGACGCCCTGGTCCGACTGAACGAGTGGGCAAATAACGAGTGCCGCAGTTTGACATATCCCACTGAAGGAGCCGAATTGGATTGTCATTGCACGATCGTCAGAAACTGAGTCTCAGCGCCGAGCAGGTATCGAGAGGCGGGTCTCGAGCAGAATGGGACGTCGGTGGCCCTTGGCCAAAATACAGATATTAGAGGCAAAAATTGGAGGAAGTGGATCGGAGGCCCAGTACCAGCAGAACAGAGAGTCAAACGAGAGGGACGGCGGGAACGGAGCGACGGTCGGCGAGGGCGAGGGCGGTGGTGAGAGGGGCGTGCAGAACGTGGGCAATGACGGGGGGCAGAGCGCCTCTCCCAGAGGCGGGAATGTCACACCTGGTCACAGCGAAATGTGGCATTTTCCGGTCGGAATGTCAACTTACTCGTCTCCAGTTGTTGACCTCATTAATCGCTCACTGCGGTCGCCCGACTCGTCGCCATCAAGGAAGGGAGACTACTGATATCTACGGTACACTTTCATAGCGCTGGCTCGAAACTTGCGTAGTCGGCACAGTTTGAACGCGATCAAGACTTAGAGAAACGAACGCTAGCGCTTGCCCATTGAACTTCGGCACATTTCCCAAATGATGCGCTCTAATCTGGAAGATGGCTATGAAATGCAAAGACCATCTTCGCGGCGTGTAAGTTCCCGTGATAAAACTGGCTCGCCTATCTCCACCTTCTTGTGCAATCGAATTGACTTATACGCATTGATTACAACAACGACAAGCTTTGCCCACCATCCATTCATCTTTACATCCCCTTTGCATCCGAGAAGCTACGAAGAGAAGAGGCAAGGACAGAAGAGCAAGAGTCTGACCTTACAACCGGATCTCGCAGGATCTGTGGAGCTCAATAAGTACCTTGATCTTCTGCGCCGAAACAAGATGGGCTATCCGGCACGCTGTATCTTTGCTTCAGACCTGTTCCTCGCCCGGGAGACGCCAAAAAGCCTAAGAACCTCTCGGAATGCAGGACGTGATGACTCCGATTCTGCATGTATCGAGAGAGTTCGCGCTGCTTCCGCGCTACCCCCGTGAAGTCGGAGACCAGGTGAGGCCGAACGGGTCCTGGGAACCCATCCATCCCTGCCACCGTGCGCTACTTGGTACTTACCTGACGAGGATGCTCCAAATTCGGGTGCTTCATCTCGGAGCCTTTAGCGAGCTGTTTGCAAAGCGTCTTATTTTTTTCACCGCCCGCAATACAATGGGGGGTTTCGGCCAGATAGGCTTGTGGGCGTAACTGAGATTGAAAACGGACTAAGGTGTCGTACTATTTGCGGTGCATAATAAGTACGAGGCGAGATAGGCGAGCGAGTGCGGGAGCAAAAGTGAGGTGGAAAACAGCGCCGTGTGGTTCCTGGCCTAGCGAGTACGAGAGTCAAGCTTCGTTGAAACAGTACGGCTTGATTTCGGGGCGAAATATATGTATGTATTAGGAGGCATTTGCAACAAGCAGACATAGTGGCGTAAGCGGGATCTAGTACATATACTTATCCCCCGTGGGAAGACCGCGGACTCGGAAATACGCAGGAAAGTGGGTTGCGGAATTCGAATATTTCAAATAACGCGGCGCCACCGGGCGTACTTATCTTAGTCTTTAGACCCTCCTCGAGGCAGGCTAAGCAAGGCTGCGCTGAAGCAGCGTCTTACCCGGCTCACCGAGATCCGACGTGCATAGTGCGGGCTGAAGCCTGAACCAGTAATATCCGCAAGAAGGTTGGTTATGCATATGAAAGCAGTATGGCGTGGCCATGGGGTCCATCATACTCGCGCCGACAGTCGCAGGTACCAGGACACTGGTCAAGTCCACGCCGCTAAGAAGATAGATAGGAAACCAAGTCAGGGTGGACTCCTCTTTCAAAGTGCGCTGTTGCACCGTTCCCCGACGAGCAAATGAAGTTTTGTAGTAGCGTGATTTTACTGTTTGATGGCCAGAGAAGGTCAGAAATAGCCCTTTGAGAGCGTTCTGGCGTGTTTGGCGCGCGAGAGGCCTAGGGGCGATGTGGGCGATCAGCGTGTTCCGTGCACGAAATTTTAGCCGCGAATGAATGGGCCAGACCGAACGTTGTTGTGCGCTTGTGATTCCGCACAGGGGAGGAGGCGAAGGACCATCAACGTTTTGGCTCGCCGATCTTCGGCGCACACTCGGCGGGGCAGAGACAGAGGCTCATGGAATCCGAAGAGCCCAAATGGAAGCAGCAGTAATTCATGCGGGCGGAACGCCGGGACTTGCAACGCCTACCGGCCGCGATACTGGGGTCAGGTCCGTGCCCCCGCAGTCTATTAGCCTCTATTCCCGTAACTCAAGGACGCCTAAGAAGCCCCCAAACTCGAATACAAAGAAGGTTCGAATTCGATACGGTCGGTACTCGAGTCACGCTCAGGCTCGGCCGGACACATGGATGTATGAACGGCGTCATGAAAAATATAGCTGCAGTATTGGGGTACTAGCTGACTAGCCGCGTTAGGTGTTTCGCCCCAAATATTATTATCCATTTATGACCGGACCGTGGACGTGGACAACTCGTCTGGTTTAGTCTACTTGCAAAAGGGCGCCACGGACGCACGCTTAGGAGTCCAACCGAGGGACCCGGGTGCGCCACGGATCGATGAACCTTCGCAATAAATGAATGGCAGCCAGTGACACTGAACTCGGAAGGATACACACACAAAGGACCGCGGACGCTAGGGCCGGCGTGCATTGGAAAAACAAGGTTGTATTACTAGTTCAAAGGCCCATTGGGTAAAGAAGCTCCCAGATTTCCCAGATTTGGACCACGTCAGACCCCTTTCCCTCTTACCACCACCATCCCACCAAAGTCGTCCTGGCCACCCCTACCCCGAGCCCGCTGTTGTTGTTG
>JAKOPK010000207.1:0-10180 GCA_024195185.1 Coniferiporia weirii
TTCCAACCACACGGTCTAGCTCCTCGTGCGCGCGCCGCTGAACGTCGGGGTGTAGTACCATCGCGAGGATAAGCGTGTTCAGCGTTGACACAGTCTACACGGAGCAATGTGAGCAATGCTGTGTTTATTAGGATGCAAATCTGTTACCGTATCCGCGCCGGCTAACGCGCAAGCAGCGAGATGTGAGCCTGAGTACGGAGCACACTGGGATGAACGGACTGACCAGCGTATGTCACAGCAGTCGACGTAGCGATCGTCGGCTCGTCTACAATCTCGCCTTCCTCGGTTGAATTCAAATCGAGTAGCTTGGTCGTCATCGATGGTATCGCTGTCCCTTCGTACTGAGCGTGTGTATACGCATTAGCACCTGGATGGACACAAGGGCGAATTCCGAATTCCATTGCACTCACAAACTTTTTCTTCGTCATCTCATATGGCTCGTACAAAATCGCCGTTGAGAGCTCGAATCCTTCCTTGATGATCTTGTGGAAGCCGGTGCCTGGTAGCCATTTGGGTAGGTGTCGCACTGGATTCATGTACCGATTAGACGATTAAACAAAAGCAGCGAGAGGAAATTACCCACACCACGGAAGCATATTGATGAGAAGGGGTTCTTCCGCCTCCGTTACAGACCTCATGCCTTTGTCCACAAGGTCTACATAAGGGTCGACTCCTTCCTGGACTAAATCCTTGAGTTAGTTTCGAACTATACGTGTTTGTAATAGGACTTACTTTTGTATCCGTATGCGACCATCATTATAGCATCCGCTGCGGCGCTAAACAGTCATAAACAGCACCAGAAATCAGAAAAATAATCAATGCTGCGCTTTTCTTTTCTCACCGCCTTGTGAGGTCCAAGAAGTTCTCTGGTTCCTCAAGCAAGCCTAGGAGCAGCCGATGTGCGACCTGCGTCTGCAGCTCGTGGTGGTCTGATGCGACTGACTGTCCCAAATACCGGTGCAGAACTTGGCGAGACTTCCGAAGGTCGTCGGAGTACGGCATGAGGAAGGTCATTCTAGACCATCCCCCGCTACAAAATGAAAAGAGAAGGCCGGCCAACGACGTCAGTTCGTGTGAAGCAACCGGGATAAACACATGCATACAGCTCGATCAGCGTGTTCTGCGGCCTCGACGAGTAGTTGTGCCCGCGCTTCTCGAAGAGATCATATGCGACGTCGTGCGAGTTCACGAAGGCATACGGTTTTCCGAAATTCTCGACGAAAACAAGATCGCCTTAGACAGCGGGTTTAGCCCCGCCGGAGCGGCTCTATCAATTGGAGAAAAAGAATCCGGGCCTGCTGACCGTACTGCTCTCCCCATCGGCGGGCCTTCTCCCATTCTGCGACACCGTACATATCGAAGGCGCTCCCGATGAGAGGCCACCCCTTGGGTCCCGGTGGGTGCGGCAGATGTTTGGGCCCATGCCGGCGACGGAAGGCCAGCAACCCGTCCTTCAAGTACAAAAGCGCGCAGGCAAAGCTTGCGATGTCGAGCACGAGCAGAAGCATTCTGGAAGTCTCTCACACTTGCAGATCCAGAGACACGGACTTGGGGTGTGCGAGAAGGTGCAGGCGGGTGCGGATGAGCTATTAGTACTACTAACAGCCTTGGACGGACCCATGATTACTGGGTGTTATGTGGGTGAGAAGACACGCATGTGGAGCCCTACTCCGATCATGGCCATGAAGAAGATCGGCAGGAGATATCGAGACTCTATTATTGGCTGCTGCTTGAATAGGGCAGCATTGCAGCGCTGATGCGCTTAAGTCCGGACCGGCTTTTGCGCATCAGCGGGAAACCAACGCGCCACAGGCAACTTCGTTAAAATTGAAGATAGTAAAGAGAAGCTAGAACTGAGCTTGAAGAAGCCAAGTCGCCGGCAGTATTAGTTCAGATAACACCAGTCCTGGAGGGAACGGAGCGAGGAGCGCTGGACTACAAGTACTAGCCGTGGCAAGTTGAACCCGGCCATTAGGCCTGCCAGTAGATTGATTGGGAGACGTCGAGAGGAAAAATGCAAACGGATCTAGGCACCGTGTTTTGAGAATAATCGCTTCTTTCAAAACTTTGCTCCAATTGAATTCGTGTGACATGCTCTGTCCGTGACTAAGTCGAATGTTTATCACCGCTAACGGAGCCGACCGCTTGACGTAATTCAGCCGCTTTCTCCGTGTCATCGTAGGGTAGCATTTGACTCTTAGGTCTTGCTTTTGCTTGATGGTGGAAATTAGAATTCCAGGCTAATTACGGGAAGCGCGAGAATACGGCCCTGATTCAGTGACACAAGATAGGGTTCAGTGGCGATTCTTGGCGAAATATTAAAGCACTGGTTGCAAATTGCATAAGTATGTATCTTCATATTGAGCCGGGACAATTAGAACCAAAAAACTCCGGTGCCGGTTCGATACGGCGAGTGTGTACTGTAACCCGAATCGCGTGAAAACTATCACAAGCTCCGACAATACTCTTGAATGACACTTTCAGGCTCGGAATACTTGCCGATAGGGTTATACTTTACGTCCAGCCTACGGAGAGTCAATCGCCAGCGTGTTTCAAACCCTTGTCAACAGACTCACCCAAACGCCAGAGGACCACCAATCTTCAGGCCTTCCGGCGAGGTCCACCTAGGGTCGCATGACAGCCCGAGAACGGTAACACGTAGCCCATAGCGATAGTCTTGTGTGCACACGGAAGCACCGTTTTGCGAGTCGAGCACCGCGATGAGGTCCGGAACGCTGCATAACATCTACACAGCTGAGTCAGTCGAATTGAAAGGGAAGTGGCGAGAAACATGGCGACCTTTCTCGTCCCGTCTCCGTGCACTAGCTCCGCGCAAATGTTCTCGTTTTGAAAAGGAATGATGAGCTTCGCATCGGGCGCTGCCAACGGAGACGATTCTGGTCCTTCAATCTCGTCCTGAAGCAGAGGAGCGATGGTAATTCGTCCATGAGTGAAACCACCTCTGACTTCCTGAATATTGTGTAAATGAGAACGCCGATGCTACGACAAAGTACCGGCAGCATACCCGCTTGACGTCTACTATCTGCGGACCGCCAGGGATCGTCAAATCTAGTCAATGACTCCAAAGTTCGCCCAGCGTCGCACCTTTCCGACAAACAGGCACCTTCCATCTTGAAGGCTGGTAATCGCGTCTGCGATGCCTCTCAAATTGCTATATCGGGAACATTCCGTCAGCGAGCCTAAAATTTACGACAAAAACGGGATATCGAACCTGTTCTTTCGGCATAGTGCAATTGCCCGTCCTATGCGCCAGGCTTGACTAGTCGTACCCGTGATTGCGTTCTGTACTAGTTCGCTTGCGCGCAATGGACAGATGGAGAGCGCCACAGAAGAACCGAGAACGGTACATGCCGCTCGAAGGATGTCTTCTACGATCGGATTGTTGCGAGCGGAAGGAACGATCTACAGGATAAACACGGTCAAAAACTTATTCGGCGTCGGCACGGGCGAGGAGATGGACCAACCATGCAGTTTCCTACGCCGTCTGCAGCCGATACGGGATACAGCCTCCCCATGATAGGGATCTTAGAGACCTTCGCGAGATTCAAAGAGGATACCTACCCGTTTTCTTTGAAAATGCAGGGCAGGATCTGCTCCAGCCTAGGATATGCCCGTCCCATGAGGTCACCTATCAATTCAGGTCAGCGCTTCCTCAGATGGATCTAGTTTCAGTTTTTCTACTCACCATCGATAACCGGCAGGTCGAATCCATCACGCGCAGCCAGTAGCATGGGCTCGAGCCCGTTCTTCCCACCGATTTCGTCCCTAAACGCCAGCTCTGAGTCGGATGTACGAAGCAGGGAGGAGAAAGACCACTAACGAAATAAGCGCCGCAACGCTTTGGATGCCCAAAAAGCGCATCAGACCCCTGCACGCGGCGGGAATCTCGTGCCCCGATGGGATACGCTCGCTTGAAACGCTCGGGCTCCCCATAAACCCGCAAGGCATAACCCATGCATTCGGATTGGCTCCCTCCTGCTCTAGGAGATAACTGGCGCTAACAACGCGAATCGTCCGCCCGTCACGTAGGGCCTGGCGTGCCATGAGGAAAGCAGCGTACGTCGCTCCGCCGCCGCCGCATCCAAGGACAGCGCAGCCTTCGGCAAGCCATTCTATTAGTTGTAAGGTTAGAAATATTAGACTCGTGCAGAAAAGTTAAGACGGGCTGTACCCATGTCTGTTTCTGAAAGCTTCCACACGCCGTCAGCTGATACCCTCGGACGATATGTTGCCGGATCCACCTCCGCCGGCTCGGCGGAGGGGGCAGCTAGAGGTACTTGGGCTATTTCTTCCGCAGTTTCCTCGTTTGCAGGGGTCGTACCGAAAGTAGTTTCATCCTCCACTTTCCGGACAGAAGTAAGATCAAGGTCACCGACTGCGCGAACGACTATGCGAGACGTATGATTGGCAACATACTGAAGCAGAATATAAGCAAATCAATCTGCAGAGACAAGGGGAAATCGCACCGGAAGCTGAACAACCGTTACTTCGACGACCTCAACGGATGACCTATCTGCACCGGCCTCCACAGCCTTGTCCACAGCCTCTCTCTTACATTTCTCTACGATATCCTCTATCTCGCCGTTCTTTCCTCCAGGTATCTCAACGCGGTCAACGGACCCTGACACACGTGCGATCGCGGCACCAACCGCGTTTGCGACGTCAAAGAACGGCGGGAGAACAATTTCACTAACGCCGGCTAGCTTGGGAGGGACGATAACGGAGCCGCCACCGACAAGCAGCACAGAGGCATCGCCTGGTTCTGTCTTCATCTTGTCAATCGCAGTTTCTAAGAGTTGCGTGATGCACGCGACACCGGCCGCCAATTGGGACGGAGTGAGTACTCCCGCAAGGCGTTCCTTTTCCCCAATGGGCGCAGTTGCCACGGATGCGGCAGGTAGCATGGCGGCAACGGCGAGGTCTGTTGCTGTGAGCGTCTCTCCGCCAAAAACGAGTGCCGAAGAAGTGATCGCGTGGCCTACAGAGTCGGGTCCGACGGAGGCGGTACCTGAAGAGAAGCGCACACGTGAGCCACCCCCGAGACCTATACTATAAATATCCGGCATTGAAAAGCTAGTGTATTCAGATTAATCAGATACATTCGCATCATATTCTAGGATTTCTTGAGTTACCTGGTTCTCACACCACCGACTGAAAGCGACAAATTTGGTGAGTAGACTTGCTGAAATATCGGGACTCCGTACCATGTGTGAAGGCTGCTGCCTTCCTTGGAAAGCCAGACGGAAGCAAAACGCCGACATCCGTAGTGGTCCCTCCCACGTCAATGACGATCATAGACTTCCTTTCTCCTGCGACGTCCTTCCTATCGAGTCCGGCGAGGAATGCCGCCCCTCGCATTGAGTTGGTTGGGCCATTGGAAAACGTTCGAATGGGGATCGTGGCAGCGATCGATGCAGGAACAAGTGTGCCGTCGAGCTATAAGCATCAATGTTAAACACATTCTCACATTCTCGCGGCTGACGCGCGGCTCAACATAGATTCACCTGTGTTAGGTAGAGAGGACACTTTAGGTCGAATCTTTTCAGGACTTCATAATATGCAGTGACCGTGCGTCTTGCGAACGACAAGATGGACGCGTTTAGAATGGACGCATTTTCCCTTTCGAGTAGTCCAATCTGTCCCACTAATTATTGGGGTTAGTTCGCATATCGTGTACGAAAATATAGTTGTTCACCGTCTTTAGAGCATACCACATTTATATTTTCTTTGCCTAGGGTGTCCTCTATGAATTTCTTTACATATTCTTCTTGCGTGCCTGCAGACGCCAGAGGCGAGAAGATACCGACGATAACGACATTCTTAATACCCTTCGATCGGATAATGTCGCATTGTTCCTTCAACTGGGAGTCGCGTATTGGTACTATTTCCTTCCCATCAACTAGGACGTTTCGCTTAATTCAACAATATATGACGTGTGGACCGAGTACTCATCTTACTTTCTAATCCTCCATCTATCATTGCCACATGTCCTTCCATAATGGCCCGGAGGCGTGGTGGAAAATCAATGAAAGGAGGGCATCTCGCTGTGTATGGACCCGAAAGACGGATCACAGCAACCTTCGACAAACGGCGAGGATCGGCTTCAATCACAGCATTTAAAAAATCTGTATGAACAGACGAATCTTTTAACTTGCCAGCCCATAGCGGATAAGAAAGTAGACTTACGGGTGGTTCCGATGGACAGGTAAAGTATGTTTTCTCTGTCTATCTGAGACTGCTGCAGAACTGCCCCCAAAGCAGAAGAAATGCCATCAGTTACGTCCGGCGTAGTCGGCGACTTGTTCCAGGCCATTATCGCATCGGCTGTCGACTCGGAGGCACATTTGAGAATGACGGCGTCCGTATTTGTCCCTGTGGTTTCGAAAAGGCCGGTAGTTCGGATTATTGTACCAGTGCATTATGCAAGTTCGAGCACTCGCCTCCAACATCGATCCCGATTCTGTACATAGCGGTCATTA
The DNA here is from genome assembly GCA_024195185.1 of Coniferiporia weirii. NCBI lineage: Eukaryota > Fungi > Basidiomycota > Agaricomycetes > Hymenochaetales > Hymenochaetaceae > Coniferiporia > Coniferiporia weirii. The sequence continues at coordinate 6,501 of JAKOPK010000207.1, forward strand.
CGCTCACGATCGGCTAATCCTGCGATGACCGGCGCTGACGAGTAATGGAAAGGCGAGAGATTCTCAGCTTCGGTCACTGTCAGACTTTATAAACCGTGGCCAGATGTACCATCAGCGAGATAAGCGTTAATTGACAAAAATAGATGCAGGTCTTCAGAAGTTCGACTCAGTGTGGTTGTCGATCCCGATAAGCAGGGAAAACGAGCGTGATCTGGAAGTAGGTATTTGAGTCGTACGATTGTGTACGAGCGAGCGACGCTGGTACGGTCACGGTTGGAAGGAAATCCTTAATAGAAGCCAGCGTTCACAGCGTCGCTGTTGCCTTCTCTTTTGTTGGTGGTCGATCACGGCAGCCGAAAGCACACGGAAATTTTGGTATGCTGCTCAGCCCGATAGATAACGGAAGCACTGTTTGACGATATGGAAGTCCCAGCAGATTCAAGCTCTACTAAACTCAAGTTTGCTTCAAAATGGATGGTGAAGAGACTTGTTGACCGAATCGGAGTTGAGTTGCGGCAAAAATTTCGGCTGTTTCCGGTCGTTTGCGATTCACGAAATTAGCTAACTTCAAGTTTGAAGTTTGAACTCATTCATAACCAGGCGACGCCTCTAGCGGTATTCGCGAACAAAAATGAAACAAAGTGTCCCCATGTGGGAACCACTCCCCCCTGCAGATACAGATGATTCGCATCGTGTTCGTAATGGGGGGTCGTTTGCCTGCAAACCACCATCAATCATTTTAATGGGAATTCTGCGGCCGGTCAGCACTACTATCAGCTTCCTGCTGCTCGATCTGGGTTACCAATGATTCCTCTGCTCGTTCTACTGTCTTCTTGATCGATATCGATTCTTGGTACTGTTCAGCTAGTTCATCGCCCGCTGCCAGCACTCGTCTAATAACTACTCGATAACGTGTCGCACAACGTCCACTGTCAAAGCTCATGTTTTATAATACGTTCACTATTCACAACCGCGACTATAAGCCCGATATATGGGATGTGAAAGAAGCTGCGAGCGCTACTGTTTTGGCTCTGCGCACAATGGGCTATCATAGCTGTCTAGTGGGTGGTGTCGCTTGTCGCTTGTTTGGGAACTCAAGGACGCCTGAGGTAGGATTTAAGTACTTGTGGAACAATCCGTGAGGGTTTATCAAATATTTTGTGTCTACAGGATGTGGACATCGTTGTACTAGACGAGACGAGGTCCCAAGAACAACTCAAACAAGGACTCGTTTCGCAAGACTCACGATTCTACCTCGTGGATGCGAAGTCCCCTCGTGCGCATTATAAAGTCCTATGGTACCATCTGTCGATGCATCTGAATCGGTCTTGTAAAATCGATCTACTGCAACCTGGAATAATGAGTATTCCAAGTATTGATCCTGCCCGGATTGTACACATCGATGGAATGCCTGTCATGCCCTTTTCCATCGTTCTTCTCCTAAAGCTGCAGGCATGGGAAGATCACAAAGTGGCCTTAAGAAACTACTTGTACATGAAGCAGTATACCGACGTGGAAGATATCGATCGCCTCCTCCCTCTCGCCTGCTCGCAAAACCTGAGACCACGTGACGAGTCATATATACCGAACACATTTATTTCTGCTGCTGAAAACCGTGTTAGAAATTATGCCGAACGCTTTCCCAGCTCAGCAATTCACTGGCGTACGCTCGGATTTGACGTTGACGTACCTATTCCACGGGCGCCGAGCCCCCAAATCGCTGCCACCTCGGTCCCTGCATACAGTAGCCGCCCTTCAACCTCACCTAACCGCTCTACATATGTATATGAACACAGTACTCTTCGGTATAGGGATCAGAGAGGTCCAAAGCCGGCTCCCGAGCACGCAGACCCCAGATCAGAGCCATGGAGAGCCCGTGGACCCGCACACAAGCACGCGGGCCCCGCATCCAGTCCTCAAATTAACGCCGTGGTATCGCCCACTGAGCCAAAATTCGTGGGCTCAGGTCCAGCACGAAAGTTACAAAATGACTCTAGACTGGTTGGCCATATAGGGCCCGTGACTCGGCCTCGAGAGGCTGCCAAACAAACAACCGAGCCAACAAGCTCAGCGTTCAGGCAACGAAGACCCCGAACCGCGAACCAGAGGCCTGCACCTCCACGTATGGATCTCGCCGAAAAGCTTGCACAGGTCCTTGTTCTCCACGCCAGGCCGTATGGGAGCTCCAATGCCCCTCCGGCGCGTAAGAAAAATGGAAACGTGGCGAAGTAAAGCTGGCCGTGCAGGAATTTGTATCCTAGATATACAGACGTTCCCGGTTGGGGACTGTCTTCCCTTTTTCTCTTATTCATTCCGACTAGCTCTGAATCTGTGCTCTGTAGCGAATGTACAACGTCTTCCTTTCCTCGGTCTATAACAGATTTGTCAATTCATACTTGCTGTACATCATTGGCCCGTACTAGCTCCATTATGTATATTTCCATTAGGTTCAAACTACTTCACAAAATATTGCGCAACTTCGGTACCTTCGCTCGCCTGATGTGTGAATGAGATAAGGTATTGGGGTCATGAGACTAGCTGGTCTGAGGATGTGAGTCGAACAACCCTGAGTGTACATTTATCGGCCATCTGCTTTTAATTTGAAATTTTAACTTAAAATTGCGAATGGCTTGCATATAGTTACCAGTTATTCTGACATGCCACTATACCTTGCGCGGCGTTAGCGGATGCATTGAATTTGAATGTGGAACATGCTCCAGCGGCCAGTCTGGTGTTCTGATATGGAAATGCGGGCCGAGAGGCGGAGAAAAATGTTGGGCAGATATAAACTTAAGTACTGGGTAGCCTCCCTTTTCCCTTACTATCCAAGCCTTTTGTTGTTTAAGACAACTTATTTTCCAACGAATCTTCACGAAATCCCCGAATACCAGCCAGGACTCCAGGAGAAGAGCTATATTACAGGCTTTTTTCCTCCGTGTATTTTCCACGTGCTTACTCGGCAGTTGCCGCGAGCATTCAGTCACCGTCATCGCTGTGGACGACGACATACGATTCTTGCTCCTGACTATCGACTACCACCATGCCTGCTTCACGCCGCGGAAGTGGAAGCGTAACGCTGCCCTCTGGGCAGACACTCGCCATCCACACACGTACCCAAGATGAGGAGGACCTCCCGCACGCGACAAAGAAGTACGTCTTGGAATTGCTCATAGCATCGCTCTTCTAGCTGATGGACCGAGGTGCTTGCCAGGACGATGGCGGACCATCTGCGGAAGTATGAGAGCCTGTAAGTGTGGCATTCAACAGAATTACGCAGGGAATCAGACGCGTGGCATAATGGCTAATTATCCACCCCACCAGGTTCACGCTCACTCCGCAGCGGATGCGCATGATCACAGAGGCATTCAGTGAGACGCTAGATACAGGCTTGAAGAAGCATGAACAGATTGTGGTTAGTCCGACCGAGTAGAATTGCTATCTGCGATTAGCACATATATAACGCGTGAATTTTCAGCCGATGATCCCGACGTTTGTTTTCGGCTGGCCAACTGGCGATGAGCTCGGGGACTACCTTGCGCTGGATCTCGGTGAGTCTCGTTATTCAACAGCTGTCTGAAAATGCTGATCGGAAGCATCCTGTAGGTGGCACAAACTTACGCGTCTGTCTCGTCAGTCTTCAGGGCTCCGGGAAGTTCGAGATTACGCAGACCAAATATCGT
>JAKOPK010000207.1:10275-26111 GCA_024195185.1 Coniferiporia weirii
AAACAATGCTGCTTGATTTAGAAACTCATATCCGGACGCTATTTGGGGGAGATTCTTCGTCTTGTTATCTGCGAGCTCATTGACGAAGGTGTTCTTTTCCTCGGGCAAAATACATACAAGCTCGAAAAGCCGTATTGCTTCGATACTGCGTTCCTGTCACTCATGGAGAGGTTTGTTGCATACCTTTTACACTTTTTGTTGGACGTTACTCATTGTGCATATAGTGACCCGACAGACGAGCTTCTTATGATTATTGGCATATTCACGCACTTCTTTGCTTTGGAGACGACATTAGCGGAGAGACAGTTTTTCCGTGCACTCGCGCGACTTGTCGGACGCCGGGCCGCGCGCCTCAGTTCTTGCGGCATCGCGGCCATTGTCTCAAAAATGGGATACCTCGATGAGGGTTGCTCTGTTGGCGCGGACGGCTCACTATATAACGTGCGTAGACTATGACCGAGGTTGACAACCTGAATTTTGTTTGTTGATGTCAGTCTGTAGAAATACCCTGGATTCGCGGACAGGGTCCACGAAGGTTTGGTGGATATCTTCGGCGACAAGGGCCGGTACGTACTACAAACTTTGCTTAATCAAGCGTCCCTAGCTAACTTAAATGATCAGTAATATCATAACCCACCATGCTGAGGATGGAAGCGGTGTTGGGAGCGCTATCATTGCTGGTACGTACTTTTCGTTTCGCTTGTGGGAGTCCATTGTTATCGCGCATTTCTCATATTTAACGTGTAGCGATGACAAAGAAGAGGAAGGATGCCGGAATCTACGCCCACGTCTAAGTTTGGGCCCGTTGCGGATGCGAATGCGTATTTTGGCTCTCGTACGGACCCGTTTGTAACTGAAGCCCGAGGCTTGAATGTACTACGCGTGAGTAAGAATAGATGTTAGCAGATATGAATTCCTTGAACATACCCAATGTACAACGGTTTCCGTCAACAAACTCTTTATTTCCTGGCTGAAAAAATAAGACTTGAAGATTAAGGAACAACAATATTAGTACAGGCTCAGTTTACATCTGTATTTGCAAGTCCTTCCAGTACATCGGCCCGGTATAATCGACCCCGCTGTCACCCTTGACTTCGTCCATGACCTCCGTGCCAAAATCGTCCATATCAAATCGCATGACGAAGACCTGGAAATGCTCTGCCGTCCTCACATCACCTTTTTCATCCCAGAACTCCGCCGTTACATCTCCGTCATGCACCGTACAGAACCCCGGCAGACCTTCTTCCTCGCATATTGCAGCAATGTACTCCTCTTCACCATGCTCATCGTATCCAGCGAGAAGAGGGTAATGGTTGGCTCTGGTGAACGACTTTCCCGGAGGGATGTCCAGGAGAAGCAAGCATCCGCAGTACGTCGTGAGGAGCCTCTCTGTTGCGGGCCTATCTGCGGGATGCTCAAGCAGGTGAGTGGGAAGAGGGGGCCACCATCGCTTTTCTTGAAGCGCTGTCCTGTAGGGAACGGCGCCTTTAATGGGAACCGGGGAGAGCTAAAGGATATTAGAGCGGGCTACAAACGCGAGGGTAAGAAGCCATTCAGACCTGGCAGTAATGGTGTCTCCCGGTCTCAGGTAGGTAGATCCGGTTCAACCAGAAGTCGTTAGTGGAGAACCGGAAGAAGTCGGGAAGTGGCGCCATGTCGAGGTCGTGCAGCGCATAGAGGACCTCTGCGGTGTCCTCCGTAGTGCCCACTTTCGTGAGGTGGCGTTTCAGTGCGCCCCAACAATAGCGGTCCAGGCTCCTGATGACAGGCAGACACTGCAACAGGTGTACCGCAGACGTTTTGGGTGAACTTATCAAAGAAAAAAAGTCTGTTCAGAACTCATTTGGTCACGCGTTAATGGGAGGACGGAGTGGACACACTTAACGAGAGCCCCAACAATCATCTCGCAGTAGGAGTCCAACAAGTGGTTGTCAATAACGAAACGCATTTCGAGCCGAGCGTTTCGCATGTGCAGGAATTGCTCCTTGATCATATACGAAACGGCGAGTTCCACGTCACTCGAAACCGCAGCTACTATTTTCGTCAGTGCTCGCGAGGGAGGAATATGGCAGTTCTCCAAGTTTTTAACGCATGACGAGATGGCTGCCCTATAAACGGCTACTGGGAACCATGGCTCGGTAGCCATGAAGAGTGCGATTTTCCATGGAATGAACCCTGTGAGCCTAGAAGCTGTCTTCGGAATTTTTTCAGCAAGGCTAAAGGCGGATCAGTACAAATTAACGTAAAAACACTCGTGAATCTTCCCGCCATAGTAGCTTGGGTGACTCACCGCAAAAAGGACATCACAAACGCAGGGATATATTTCGAGACAAAAAGACACTTTGTAGCATATAAATACTCGAAAGTAAGGATGTCACCGGTTTTGTTTATGACCGAACAACATAACGTGTCAAGTGTCTCCCATTCATACGTACTAGACGATATGTCGAGCCGCCAGAGAAACACGGCAAATTTCTCAAAGAACACGTCAGAATCCAGGAGATAAGTACTAACTTGCGCAAGATGACGGAGTGCAAGGAAAGATGTTTCAGGATCTCTGTTTGAACAGCTTCAATCAGAGGACTATCCTTTCATTTATGAGCGAAAGCACATCAACTTACTGGATATGATCCAATAAATCAAGAGCAGCGTCTTTGCGACGCTCCGAGTCGATGAGCTTTTTCCCCAGTGAATGAATGCGCGTAGCAGAAAGACTGATCAACGCTTCTTGCGATTGTTTGGAAAACGGATCGCTCGTAAGTGGACAATCTGAGGCGTACTGCCGAAGGACATCGACTGCACCCAGATTTATCAAAATGGTAGAGTAAAACGGATCTCGAGACGATAGCGTAATGATGTGTTGCAAGGCTTGTCGACGGTTCTCGAGAACATCGGATCTGCAAGGATGGTATACGATTTGAGTACCGGCTTCGAGTTTGACCGTCCCAGCAACAATTCGTGTAAGGTCGGGTCAACACACCGTGCGTATTTAAGCAGACGTTTACAGTCAGTGACGGTCTTCCCATTTTCCTGGAGGGATTGAAGGAATAAGAACGTCCGTTGATCCTCCAGTCTGTAGTATGGTAGAGCCCGGGCCTGCATGCGCTTCAAGGCAGCATCCGGGCCTTTACCAAGTCTTAGCGCAATCTCGTTTAGCCTCTTCTCGAGAGAACGGCCGGTGAAACTGTAAGCCAAGTCGAGCGTGCGTCCTGCACCAGGCAGGTTGAATCCTATCTCTTCGTTTCCCTCATCATAAACGGGGGCCGGGAAGTCTGGACGCGGTGCGATTCCAAGGACGCGCCCCGCCTTGTTCAGGTGACGCTCGACGGCGCGTCCTCCTGCGCTGTACAGTCGGCCTAACAATCTTCCAGGCCCAGGAAGGTCTGAAGCGGTCATCCCGCTCGACACGAGCGAGCACTCTGATTCCGCATCCGAGTCGGAATCATCAGAGTCGTGTAGTTCGGCAGATTGTCGAGGTCCAAAGTAACTCATCGTCGACAGTTCACCAAGACGAGCAAGAGATTTGAGAATACAAGCAGGGGTTTGGCTTAGACAATAAGACTTGCATCAGTTTATATCACTGCTTGTGTGTACTGCCATCTGTGCCAGTTGTCAATGGCTGCATGGCAGTGCCATGTTCATTCAAGGCTGTACTGCTCTCGCTTGGTACATGGCGGCAGGGAACATCTTGAATGCGATTAGTAATGTAGTTCCTTTTCTGGACAGTGCATACAGTGTAGTACGACACCTTTACACACCTATTCAATTTTTGTTTCTCTAAATTGTAAAAAGCACTTTTTTTATCAGCAAACCGCATACAAAGGAAACAAGCCAGTCTATCTTTATCTTGTAAAAGTATCGACATGCTGCAACCACAAGATGAATTAGTAGAAGTATTATATGAAAATAAGGCATTTGTCACAAAAATCAGTCCTTTACACACCATGACATACATAGTATACTGCAACAATTGACCCATGCCTAGACTCACACTTGTCACGCTCAGATCTCCAATTCTTGATATTTTGATTCACCCTAGCTCTTGTTGTGATTCAATTGTTTAGCGCCAAAAGCTAAACTGAAGCATTGGTGCTGCTGTATATTATCATAAGTATTCTGTGGCGTAATATGGCCTTGAATAAATAAAATCTGCAGATTACAAATGCACCATTCTGAGAAAACAGTACTTTTGGCCACACTTTTCCCTCCAGAGGATGAACAATTGCACAAGAATATGCCAAAATGCATATGCATCTGTAACCTGTCTCAGTGTGTGTAAATATTTTTGTGTATTTACGATACAAAGTGACTGAGAAAATGTGGGTGTGTAAAGGACAGGGGGTGTGTAAAGGAGTCGTACTACACTGTATCAAGTTATCAACCGAGAAAATACTGTATATTTTCCTTTGCACCTCGGTCCTGCATTTTTCTTTTGGACTGAGGTGAGTTAAACTAGGCGCTCTTTATAGTTTAATATCTGACTAGTATTTAGCCATTTCTCTTCAGCTGGTTTTTAATATAGAGTCCTGTATTTTGTTTTTTAGATTGAGTAATTCCTCTTCACCATTGGCGGCCAGTGATTAACTGTAACTGACCATCACCCTCTGCTAAACTTTCTAATGAACTTGTAATCCCTCCTGCGTGACCTCTTTTACGACATGAAACATCCCCTCAGGAACATCCCACATCCCCGAAGGGAATCATAAATCGGAGGGGATATCAGCACTGCTTCGGCACGGGTTTGGCAAGACTTCGCTTGTCAATGTAGAGCCAAGCCAGGTGTGCCGGTCATGGACAAAATTAATGTTTTGCCTCTAGACTCGCGAGTCGCAACACAGACTTATTTTGCAAAATAGTTAAGTTGCGTAGCTATAAATATGTACTAAAATACAGCCATTATGAGTTTTCCTAGCACTGGTTACAAATTGTGGAAGCCGAGAATTAAAGGTGACCCTGTTGCAAAGTTTGCAACAGGGGCCACACGATAGTACATATTTAGTCGGAATTCAGTCTCAATTTACTTGTGTAAATGCCACTACTAGAAACAGGGGAGTATTAACTTCATCAAATTCTCTACACAGTTCGAAATGATACATCAATCATCGAGTCAGTCATGACTAACCGTTTTTATTTTTAAGTCTTTTCCCAGGCCGAATGCCATCGCGACTTACAAAGCCCATGATAACAAGTGCTCATATTTATATATTCATACTTCTGCGCCTGGGAGCCCTAGATTTGCGATTGTACTCCTACCCTCCATCCCACTTTCATGTCTGACACTAGCCATTTCGCGGTCCCGCTAGAGGACAAGTATTCCCCCTTTCACATTTCCACACACGCGTACAAGCTCATCGATGGCCACCCGATACTTGTCGATGTGTTCGTACCGAGAAAGCTAATGAACGAGGAACCGAATTCGGCCAGCTGGAGCGAGAAGCGTCCGGTGATCGTTCGGATCCACGGCGGATGGCTGGTACGCTCAACCTATTTCTCCCGGACCTATCGAGGCGATCTGACTTCGTTTACCACCTCGAAATGAAATTAGGTCGGCGGACAGCGGGACTTCGCGCCCTGGTGCCCAGCCTGGCTGCTCGAGCTCGCTCTAAAGCATAACGCGATATTCGTCGCGCCGGATTACCGGCTGCTCCCTGAGGCGAAGGGGGAGGATATCCTCGACGATCTTGATGACTTCTGGAAGTGGCTTGCGCGCGGTCTTCCTGATGCCGTACACGCTTCGTGCGCGGGCCTCAAGATCGACCTTGATCGGGTCCTCGTCGGGGGCGAGAGCGCCGGCGGATATCTTTCTGTCCAGGTCGGGCTATCGAGTCTCGACCTCGCGTCCAAGGAGAGTGAAAGTCAGCCATCGACCCAGACCCTGCCTTCCCCGAGAGTACGGGCGCTCGTTTGTGCATATCCGGTGCTCAGTCTCCGTGCCCCGTACTGGACAAAAGACTACCACAAGCAAATCTTCGACAATCCACAGTACCCGAACTCGCTGATCGACGAACGGCTTGCGTCCGTGAAGAATGCGACGACCCGCTCTGTGGTATCAAACGCGGACCTGGTCGGGACACCGCGCGGTCAGTTTGCTATCGCTTTAGTGCAGCGTGGGAGGTTACTCGAAGTATTGGGGGAAGACAGCGACTTGACGCCTGGTAAAAGAAGGCTGCATCCGGAGGACAGAGTGGAAGACGGGAGCAAACTTCCACCGACATTCTTTATCCATGGAATCGACGACTCGGCAGTTCCATACGGAGTGACCGACAGGTTTGTTGAGCTCTTAAAGAAGCACAAGGCGGTGGACGGTATGGAAGGGGGAAATGAGGACGGCGAGGTGCTGCAGTTTGCCAAGGTACCTGGAGAACATGGTTTCGACAACAGTATCAGACTAGATAGCACCGATTGGGTGAAGGATGTGGCCTCCTTCGTCAAGAAGCATTGGTTAAAGTAGATCTTCAAGATGCACGTACGAATTTAAGTAAAAGTTTTCCCGCTGTTGTCTCCGAGAATCATCCCATACGTTGTGCACAGGAGAAGCGTCCATGGAAGAGGCGAGCCAGCTACCCAAATTTTAGAGCCGGAGGCACCTTGGTCAAAAGGGGTGTTCCCCTGAAATAAGAGATCCAGGGAGGTGTTGTCCAGTCGTAATATAGGCATTACGGTAAATCCTCCGAGGATGCGTCTTCATTTGAATCTTCTGCTTCTGTTCCATTTCGCCGTTGCACGGAGAGCCCCTTGGCCTCCGACTCCTGGACGTGAATCGAGACCTGTTGTCGTTTGTTTTTGTTAGGAAACTTCCTCTGGAGACTGCAGACGTTAAACGCACGTCAAAGGCACCTGCTCTGATAATGTGGATGAGTGCAGGGTCGCCGAGGACGTCAACCTTGGGACGCTTTTCTTGATCGTGGACTTCGCTTGTTTGCTTATTTGACATATCAGGATCGAACTGGAGATTTCGGATAAGAAACTCATAAGCAAAAGGGAAGGAAGGAAAGAGACAGACTTACCTCATCTTCCGGGAACCCGTGTATATTCTCTCTCCGAAGCTGCATTATGAAAGAAAATGACAGGCTCTCTAAGACATTTAAGAGACAAGGCTACCGATGTGGCTAAGTTCACGTACCGGATGCGTTCAAAGGAAGTAACTGAGCGTCTATTGCATTGAGTTTCAATAGCAGTGCCCTCATTTGGCGTTGTAGTACCTCTAGCGGCAGTGATTCAGGCTCGGAGTACGGATGCCCAGAGCCGGTAACGCGATCGATACTGAAAGTAAAATTTTCGAGGGGTTCGTCCCCGTCATGAATGTTTATGATGATCCTAGACACATTGTCCTGTACAAGTAGTCGCCTTCAGCGCGTTCCGGCGTTCACGGAATGCCCATTTCTGCAACCTTACTTCTATGATCTCTTCTGCGACGGCTTTCGTCGCACCGGAGATATAGCTGCTTATAGATGGATCAATGCATTGAAAAACGGGAATCTCGAACTTTTTGCGACGTTCGAAGAGTTCGGCAGGATAGATTTGGCGGATGTAAAGAATAGTATGCAGTGCGACCTCGACTAATCCGCAAAGTTAAGAAAGACAGTAAGCAAATTGAGGGTTCTTCTGGGCACCCACGGATTTCGATAAAAGCCACAACGGCGTCTTTATACGTCAAGATATTGAGCTTGTGGGCAGGCTTGGAGAGAAGATCGCGTAGACTGACCCTGATCATACTCGGACCCCTCAGATTCAAGTTCTTCATATTCTGACTGTTCGCATTCCAGCCCATCATTCTTGTGGTTTTCCTCAGCCATAATTTTCGAAAAACGGCTTGTACGAAGTAACACAAGGTGTTGTTTTCACTCAGTGTTGCCAGATTCGACGAGTCCTGAGAAAGCCAGAAAAGACCTTTCAGCCGGCAAGGACCGGGCTTTTTGGACTCCGATTATACCCTTTCCAGATCTGCCACGCCGCCGGCCTGCCAGAACTCTGTAAGTATCCAAGAGGCCGTGGCCACAGCAAGTCCAAGTTGCGCTGGCCAGATTACAAGACGATACCACCGAAAATACCACGCAAATCCCCTGTGCCTTTTCTCCGAGACTTGAAATGCTTCTTCCTTGAGCTTGCTTTGTGTGTATTGCCTCCTTTTGTCTCCATCACGAATCTTCGTCGCCAAGGCTAGTACCCGTAGCTGCATCGCCCTACTACCGAAGCCCCGTACCCCCATTTTTCTGGGATTGATGGAACAATACAAAGCATTCTTCGTGTGGAATCCTGTCTGAGTTTGGGGGACTATTCAAAGCGTTTGCGCTTACTACTATTTCTGTGGCGAACCCTCAGAAGGCAGTGGCGGAGCCACTCGTGCCCTTGGAGTCTTGAGATTCTTGCCTAAGCGCTTCTTCGAATGCTCAGCAAGATTTAAAGCGCTAGTGCATCCATTCCAATGTCCGGTATAAATCTGCACCCCCCCTCCACTCTACCCTGTGTGCTCTAGAGGCTTTCTTCTGATCCACACTTTCCTTCACCATGGTACGCGTCGTGATCATCTCGTATCGTTGAAGCTGAGCTTACATGTCTGATGTCTGACGATAGACTTCCTCAAACTCAGAGACACGCAAACTGAAGGTCGACCTGTCCTTAAAGCTCGGCATAACTCGTTCAAATAGCAACGTGCGTCTACGATGGCGAATATTCGAACCTGGAATGTAGTACTGATGTCTCACTCCGTCTTATAATCCAGTCCTTCTACACAAAGCCCGAAAATAGCCAGAGTCACGAGGGGAGTTCCAACTCCTCTTCTGCGAAAGTACGTGTCCTTCTTAGTCCACGGGTCTGCGGAATCTACGCATTCTGATATATTATACGCTTCATATAGCTTAGCGAAGATACATGGCGAAAGCACGGCGGATCGCCAGAGGTTAGCTGCACGTACCGCTCCCTTTCTCCATGCGCTCCCCATCTTACCGTACTCTCTACGTATATTCGACTCTGCATCTAAAACAGCCGTCGCTGAGCTCGGCCAGTACCCTGACAGCGACACAACGTCTCAGGCGTGGGCTTTCATTCCTCTCCGTCGTGTCGAGTGTCGCGTCGAGCCCGCGCGAGGAAATAACGGAGGTGTGTCCTATCCTCCTCTTTTTTACTCCGGCGGACCGGCTTTGGCTGACCGAAGCTTCTCTGTTCTCTCAGGAAGATCTTCTTGATTACGACAACTGTGCATGGGTCTGATGGGCAGGGTTTGTATTGCATTGTAGAGCGTTCGAGAATAGACTGATAGACGGCCTGCTACGGCCTGCGATGCGATTGCCGCGGATTTGGAACGCCTGGCGTAGAGAAAAATGGGAGCGTGGTGGCACACCGGCGCACATCCATGCACAGGAAGCGTATTTTCTCCCTTTCTTCTGTGAAGCCCGGATATAGCTTTGCGAGCTTCGTTTGTACAAGTATGCTTACTCCGATACATCACCGGGTTTGGAATTCGAGCGAAATTTGTCCGACAATGTAAGCTGGTACAGCAGTTGCTGCGGTAGACCGTAGGCGGTAGTCTGTAAAGTCGTGCGAGGTGCCTTCAGTTGACAGAGGCCCTCGAGGCACGGATATGCATGTTTCCGAGTCAGTGGATACTTGTTACCTTATAGCCGCCGATTGCTCTTGCAAATTCGGACGCATTCGCCTTCCCTTCATTATCAAGCACAAAAGTAAACCACAAGGCAAACATCAATTTCAACAATACGTTTGAACCCGTTTTACACGGAGGATGGCTATACGTGCCCCCCTTGAACTGTGCACACTCTGTACATACACAGCGTCTATACTCTAAACAAATCGCAAATCTAAATCCTGAAACAAGCGGGGAAAAAAGGAAGGAAAAAACAAACAAAGCAGGACAAAAAACAGAGCAGAACTCAAAACAACTTGAAACAAGCACATCCAGTATACTCACAAAAATGCAGTGGAAAAAACAAAGGAAACCCAGAAAACGAGGGTGCATAAGTGGGACCTCTGACGGGAGTCGCCGTTTGATAAAAATAGCTGGAAGAAAGCGGAGGGAGTGCGGTGTGAAGTTGGTTGAAACAATGCGATGAGGACCTAAAGGGACAGTGGACTTGGTTATTGGTATGGAGAGCTCAAAACACGTTGGGGAGGATCTCGTCCCGAATAACGTCTGGTTTGGCGGCGGAGGCAGCTACGCACTCGCGCTCGCGAGAGTAGACAAGAATGTTCTAAATGACAGGTGTATGAGTTAGGTGCTTCTCCTTTATGCACCAAGGAGGGGATGACATACGCTAGGGGCAGAGCTCTTAATCTTGGGTGTCTCCCTCTCACCTTCGACAACATTAGTTTCGAAAGTCTGGATCGCTCCCAGTCCGAACAGGCCGGCAAGCGCCGCAACCCACGCAGTGGACTTTGAACGCCTCTGTTTAAGAATAGCCAAGCATGTTAGCCCCATTACTCCACCCCAAAACGAGTGAGAAAGCCAACCTCAGTCTTCTTCACTCCGGCAGGCGCCCGCCGGCCGGGCCGGGCCGGACCGGCGAACACTTCGGGCGCCTGAGGCTCGTACGCGACCGCGCCCGGAAGAGGCGGCGGCGGCGCGGTGGATGCGGAGCGGCGATGGCGCGCGGATGTGAATGGGCGGTTGCGAGGGCGAGCAGGACCGTCGAAAACATGCACGTGCGTCGAGGGGAGCGTGGAGTGCGTGAGCTGCTGTGATGAGGCGCGCGTAAACAGTCCGCGCGAATGTGGGGGCGCCTGAGGTGCGCTAGTGTGTGTATAGGAAGGGTATGAAGGAGCGGTGGAGGGGGAGGCGCGCGGACGGAAGTGCGAAGGACGGTAGGTCCGCGTGCAGATAGCGGAGGTACCGACGTCGGCATCTTCGAAGAGCATGCGCGGGGGAGCATCAAAGATATCGAAAATTTCCGGTACATCCCTGGAGAGGGAGGATGCTGCCCTTGCTGCTCCAGACATCGCTCCAGAGGAGTTGTGGAGAGAAGCAAGGGGGGAGCGGGTGGAAGCTAGCGCTGGTCGTGCACGACCCAAGCCATGCGCGGCCTTGCTTACAGCGTGTTGTCCTTGGTGGATCATGTTGTACAGATCGCTGGCCACGCAGTAAGGGAAGGGGGAAGGAAGGGAAGGGTAGAGACAAGGGGTTCACTGGGGAGAATAAGGAGGGGGGATGGGAGGGCTGGAAGCGCAGGTATTTATCTGTGGCTAGTCTTGGTTGCAATTCTCCTTGGGAGACACCGCGGATTCAGACTAAGGCATAGGAAGTTATAGAGGACGCCACAATCTGAGATTATGGAACCATAAGGTAAATGATATCATGAGAGATTGAATACCAAGGAACGGTCCACGAAACCCGGACTCACCTTGCTTCGCTTCGCTGGTTGCTGGTCCCTAGGACACGGTGTATGCGCGCCTGTTGATAACGGCAAGGGGGGATGCAGCTCAGCCGAGGCTTTTGTAGAGAGTAATAAAATCAATGGAGGACGGGAGGGGATGGGATGAGTAATGGGTCGATCGATCGACCGTTTCCTCGCCCCGACGTTACGGTTGATGGTGGCTCTTAGTCCAACACGGACAAATGTCGACAAAAATGGAAGCGGGGATAGGGTGCGGTCGAGACGTGGGTCGCGTTCTGGGCGATGTGCGTGTGTACAAGGGTTCCAAGAACTATAGGCTTGAGAGAAATAGGAGCCGCAGAGACAAGGAAGATGACTGAGATCAGATTCGATGAAAAGCGCGCGACCGTTGCGTACGACTCGGCCGCGGCATGTCCATGTCTGGTAGCCAAAGGCGTCTGCACGGAGACAGGTAGTCAGGCCTATGTTCTATGTCCTCGCATAACGGAGAGATTGGAGATTAGGGAAAGTAATGTTGCATATGTTGCAATCATCACGTACCCTGGTCCGCTCAAAATCCGCCCCTGCCACACGTCTTGGACTACTTGGCGTAATTCCACAACGTCCAGCTACACAAATGGCAAAGCGAAGCCAAGACACTCTAAGGAGGTTCGGGAGCGAGCGAGAGTGTGGTTAAGGCCGCATGTTTCATTGTTAACAGCCTCTATCACCCTGCTAGGAGCTGTACACTAGTAGACACAGACAGCGAGCGCCTTGCCTCGTCGACGTGTACACCATGGTTGGACGGGGAGCCGATGTAGCAAAGCAAGTTTTTGCCGAGGTCTTCAACCCTTACTTGGCCGAGGGACAGACACAAGAAGCCTGACTCGCAAGCAACGCTTACTATTTCGGCAAGGGAGAAGCGACGCCACAGGACACAGAAATCAGAGAAGAGAAGGAAACACAAAATGAAAATAAGCATCGCCCGTGCCGCTGTGCTGCGGCATTATAAACGCGCGCACGGGTGTGTACGACAACCGAGGCTATAGGGCGGGCGGAAGGGGCGGAACCGCGCCTTAAGACCGAGGATTGACGCGGCATGATAGAGACAAGCGCGATTATTCCCATATCTGGCGCGGGATCATGATCGTTTGCTAATCCTCAGCGGTTACGCGAGACGCAGCTCGCATGCTCCCGACGCTGACGCGGCCAGAGGCGGGGTCTGATACGGCGGCATTTTCCGTATCCGTCTTTGTCGTATTCGGGATCCAAGAGTCGCTACTAAAGCCGCTTCAGTTCGAAGGATTCAGGAACGAAGCTGCCCAGAGACTGCCTCCTCAGCTGCAAGAAGAGAACTTTACGACCGCTTCCGGACAGCCCTGTATGAAATTCTGCAACCAGGAGAATGGCACGCACAAGGAACACGGCATACATTCTCCCGAGTGGCAAGGTCGCTCAAACCGCTGATGGAAACCTCTGCCTTTTACTCGGTTTTCTGACAAAGCGGTGAAACCCACCAGCGTCCCGTTTGTCATTTTTAGTACTTCTTTGCCTTAGCAGTGCCGGGTCCGCAGTCGTCGCGCCCGACAGCAACCATGTCGTCCGAACCCTGAGACCCGTTCTCATTCGACTCCCGAGTCGAGTCACATTTTGTAGACTCCGTGTCATCGTCCTTTGCCGTAGACTCTGTCTCGCTTTTGTCCCCGTCGTAATCCTCTTCAACGACGAACGGCCAATCCTCCGGATCTGCCAAGCTCGCGGATACCTCTTCAAGCCACTCCCAGGGATGTCTTCGCGGCCCTTTGCCTTCCAACTGCTTCTCTGCGATTCGCATACGTCGGAGCACCTCGTCCACTTCGTCAAAACACGGCTCTAACGCCTGCCCACTTTCATCCATTGCCGGTGAGCGGCGCGGCGCGTGTGCAACCACGTCCTTCAGTTTCCCGTTCGGATCCTTCAGTGCAGCTGGGTTGACGAAGACGCCATCCAACAGAGGCGCAAGTGCAATGCGTACGCGGATGGCCCCGCGCAGTACGTCCACGCAAATCACCGACGGCAACTCCAGAGCGAAGAACCCGCGTGCGTTGAGATGCTCAACGACTAGAAGTACGCGCGCCGCCTGCTCCGCGATGCCAGAGTGGCCAGGTGAGCCCGGGCCCGCTCCGTTTTCCACGTCAGGATCGGTGAGATCCTTAGCACGGAAAAGTTTGAGCACTGGCGGGTAGTGAGAATAATCGGTTGTGACGGCGAGCTTGGAGATGTGGGTGCCCGGGAACTTTTGGGCCGCGAGACGCTTGAGACTTGCAGCGTGCCTTCGGACGTCCGTCAGCGCAAGCACACGCAGGAAAGCATGTTCGTCCGAGTTGAGCACGATGTCGTCTTGATTGGACAAAACGGATCCATTAGGAAACATACGTAGAGTTCTGAAAGCATCAAGTAAGTCGCTTACCACTAGCTTGGAGTTTCTTGACATCCAAGGCGTGTGACGAGCACCGTTCTCTGTGGCCTGTCTTCCACGATGATGTTTGACACCGTTTTGAGCAATAAAGGGAGAACATGCATCCCGCGCATCGCTTTATGTCGCCTCGGCGGAACCTCTTTGTGCACTGGAATGCATAAAAGTCACTGGTT
Source organism: Coniferiporia weirii (assembly GCA_024195185.1). NCBI lineage: Eukaryota > Fungi > Basidiomycota > Agaricomycetes > Hymenochaetales > Hymenochaetaceae > Coniferiporia > Coniferiporia weirii. Next base: position 24,231 of record JAKOPK010000207.1, read on the forward strand.
ATGACACGGAAAACTGAGACAAAACAAAACAAAAAAAGACATTTACCTGATCGCATTTCAGATGGCTGCCCCGGAGCAAGCCAAGGCTATATAGCTTTTTCAGTGCGGCCCTCTCAAGTATGATCCTTGATAATGAGTTCCATTCCTTCTTCAGAGGACCCCGCGTGATCTTTTTCTGCACATAATCGGGACGGATCCTCTTCATTATTTGGATGGATGTGGTAAGCATGGAATGAAATACGAGACTCAGGGACAAATCATCTTTGATGGTATCGAGGATATTGTCATTGAGGCCGCCACTGAGCAGCGGGATGATCGGCCCGCCGTCAATGATTGCCTGCAATAGCCCGGCCTTGACAGCCTGTAGAAGCTGTGCATAGCTAAAGGCCTGTCGCATGAACACACCGAGGTAGTTGACAACAACGACTCGCACGTCGCACTGCTCTTTGCTGAACCTGATCATCCGCGCCGCCGCCTTCGAGATGCGGCCCACCCAGTGCGGGTGGTCCTGCAAAACGTCGAGGACGGGGTGCTCTACGAGCGTCGCCGTCATGTTCACGACGGAGTTGAACGTCGGCACCGGTATGGGGTCCGGTAGCAGCAGGCGGCGGAACACGGCATTCGCAACGCGCTCCGCATCTCCATCCGCAGCGCGCAGGAGACAGTCGCTCATCAGACCGGGCGGTGCATGCGCATCGTGCGTGCAATCGTTCAGCAGACGCGCGACGACGAGGTTCAGCCCGGGGACGCGCTCCCAGCTGTAGAGGAGCCAGACGTGCGCGACGAGGTCGAACGCCATCGTCCTGGTGTCCGAGGGCATGCGCGAGAGGAACGCCGCGAGCCCCAGGGTGGACCACATGAAGAGGCCGACGTGCCGCAGCGCGATGGGCGTGGTGATGTGCTCGGAGACGCCGTCCATGATGCCGGCGTGTCGGGGCGAGTAGCCCGGGAGGAGGCGGTCGTCGTACAGGTGGCGGACCCACGAGAGCAGCTTATTCCAGTAGCGCAGTAGCACGGTCACTATCGCACCGGTTCCGGAGACCCGCAGGTGGTCGCACAGGCTCCCGACGCCAATTATAAGTGCGGTGGCCATCTGGCGCGCAGTTGCGACCTGAACAGCGTCGAGCGCGGGATCGAGCGCATCCTCGAGCTCAGGTAGATTTTTGCACAGGCCATTCAGTATATTCGCCTTCATCTGACGCTGGACCTTCATAATTCCTACAGACAGCATAACACTGTGCGGTAAAGATCCCTGTTTCGCGAGTGTAGATGCCTAAGAGTAGTACATGTGTGAACACGCGTCCCATCGTGATGCCAGAGATGTACTATAGCGTACCCTTAGTGGGTTGCTTATTAGTTGCAGCTGCCCATCGCGCCCGGTGCCCCGAAGGCAGTCGAAAAGGTGCATGTCCATGGGTCCCAGCGCGTCTGTAGCGGCAGCATGTGGTGACTTGCTAAGCGAAAGTCCTCAGCAAGCGCCCGCGCCTCGCACACCAGGCGCACAAATCACGTGGCGGGTCGCGTCGGAACTGTAAAGTTCTGCTAATGTTTCTATTTACACTGAACCTAAATACCAACAATATTGTGTAGCAGATCAAACACAGTCATTCCCTTAGATACCCCAGGGAGCACTCGTGAAAAAAAGTAATACTACAGCTATCAAATACATCAGGTTTCTGCATCGTGCAGTCTTCTATCGTTACCATACGTCAGGACATCCATATCATAAGTAAGTAACAGTCAATCTTCGAACAATGAAACAAGCCCGTAGTCTCGTACAATCGCAATCCCCAGCCAGTGTGAAGGCCAGACTCCAAAAAATAAAAATAGACTCTAAAGCGCGCATACAACGGTCAACCCCCCAGACCAATAAAACCACCT
>JAKOPK010000207.1:26209-49526 GCA_024195185.1 Coniferiporia weirii
CGGTATCGACTCCAGCGTCGCAGACCGTGAGCGCGAGGCATGCGACATCGCAGGCGCGGGCTCGGTGCGCGACCCAGACCCAGCCCCTTCCCCTTCGACTCCGTTAGGAGCTGGCATATCCTCCATCTCCAGAGATGACTCTTGAGTAGCAGGTTCGCAAGAGAGAGCACGCGCTGACGCCGAAACAGGCTCATCCACGTCCCGCTCGGCCTTACCCTCCTCATCTCCTTCAACGAGTCCTCCCTCAGTCGCAGCCGCCTCAGACGCAGCATCCTCCTCCTCCTCCTCCTCCTCACTCACACCAAACCCACCCCTCCCCTCCCCCTCATCCTCCATCTCCTCACGCACAGGGCTCAACTCCTGCTCCAGCTGACTCGAGTGTCTTCGATGATGCACGAGCCCGTGTGGACGCGCGGCGGCCGCCTGGGCTTGTCCTTGTCCCTGTATCTGTATCTGAGCCTGATTCTGGGATTGGGATTGGGATTGGGCGTCCGCCACCGCCGAAGAGGTATCCAACCTCAACTCCCCCGAACCCGAACCCGCACCCGAACTCGCGCCTACGCCCAGCACAGACGAAACAACCTCCGCAAGGAGACCCATCCGCGCGTCCACATACTCCAAACCAAGTATCGCCGCCTGCCCCGGCCCCGGTCCCTGGCTCCGCGACGCGCTCACAGTCCGGCTGCGCATCGGCGACGGTGACGGTGACGGCGACATCGGCATCGGCATCGGCATTGACATTGGCATCGACATTGAGGAGGAAGGAGCACGCGACGGCGACGACGAGGCGAAAGAAGGGGAGGGAGAAGGAACGAGAGAAGGAGAAGACTCTCCACGCCCACGCAGACTCTCCACGCTCGACGTGCGTGAACCGCCCAGCGGCGAGTACGAGGAGGAGTACGAAGACAGCGTAAATTCCGCGCTCCCGGACCCGGACCCAGTCCCGGCCCACGAGAATGGGCGCCGCTGTAGCAGCAGTTGCGGCTGCGATTGAGACTGTGATTGTGTACGCGGGCTTCGGAAGAAATCGTCATCAAGTCTGCTCCCGTCCCTATCCCCCTCTGCGTCGGCCCACCCGCCCGGAAGAGAGCGCGACTCAGGCGTAGACGATGTCGATGTCGAGACCGATTCCGATTCCGGCGTAGAAACCGGCACCGTAACAGGCCGCCTACGCGAGCGCGGAGGAGGCGGCGGGGGCGGCGGTGGGGAGGATGACCTGCGCCCTTGCCCCTCGGCGTCTTCTTCTTGTAGCGCCGTGACACCGTGCAAAGGCGGCGTCGGCGGCGGAGTCGACGGCGCCCAGCTTTTCTCCCGCGAGGACTCCGATTCCAAACGCGCGCTGGGGACTTGGCCCTGCGACTCGGACGCAGCTGCAGTCGCAACCGCAGCATGTAGCGAGTCCGTCCTCGACCTCGACCTCGCGAGTTCCGAATCCCCCTTGGAGAGATCACTCTCGAACGAGTCGGTCATATCCTCCTTCTCCGCCTCTGCCCCCGCTTCCTTCTCAGCGTTATCCTTGTCCTTGTCCATATCCTTATCCCTCTTCCCACCACCAGACCGCAAAACAATCGCAGGCCCCAAAAGCGCAGGCGACGTCCCAAGCGGCGAGCGCGCCCGCGGTCTATGCGGTGCAGGCGACGGTGAATGCGACGGCGAATGTGCAGGGGGCCACCCCCTCAGCGGGCGCGTCTTCGTCTTCTCCCCCGCCCCCGCCCCCACTCCCACCTTCTGCGCCTCGCGTACACGCGCACGCGTCTCCCCACGCCCGCGCCGCTCGTCATCATCCCCATCATCACTCAACGACGCCCACTTCTCATACGTGCTCCCACTCCCAACGCTCCCAACACTCCCCCGACGCCCCACGCCCGAACCCAAATCCACCCTCCCCTGCTCCCTCTCAATCCCCACACCCACACTCCGCGCAGCCTCACCAACGCACCGCCTCACCGCCTCCGCGCGCTTCGGCCCGACCTCCTCTGCGTGCTCAGCAGCCCACCACGCCGCAGGCCACCGCGCAAGCGCGTCTGCCAGCTCGGAGAGCACGGACGCGGCGTCGTGCTGCGCTGTGATTGCGTGTGAATCTGCGTCTGCGTCGAGGGAAGCCGAGGGCGAGGATGAGATGCTGGGGAAAGAAGTGTGCGAGTGTTCGAGTGTGCAGCCATCGCCCGCGAGGCCGAGGCACTCAGATCCCGCCCTCTCGCCGAGGAATGAGCCAGACATCGACATCGACCTATCCAGCTCATCCTCATCCTCATCCTCCTCGTCCCCCATCCCAAACGCGTCCATCGCCGCGCCCTCCGCGCAGCGCGCGCGGACCCACGGGCCAAGCAGGACCTCCGCAAGGCGCACCACGCCCGCCGTCGAGTCGCTCACGCACGCGTCGTGCGTGCGCGCGGGGGACAAGAACGCTTGCGTTAGCGCGTGGCAGAAGGTGCGGTGGCTTGTGTGGCGTTTTTCTTTGCTTGGAGAGGCTGAGGCTGAGGCTGAGGCGGATGGGGAGACCTTGGAGGACCTGCGTAACGGTTTGAGCGACGTGCCAATGTCCCATGCGAGCGTAGAGAAGAGAACTGCTGTAGACGCGCGTTCGAGCTTCTGAGAAGCCGTCAAGCTCGGCGTGCTCGGTGCTGTGCCTATGCGAACGGGAGTTGAAGGGAAGAAAAGCGGGTGTGCTTGTCGCGCGGTCGGTGAACGCGGATCCTCGTCGAGCTCGGCAGTCTCGGCCTGTGACGCCGCCGGCTGCGGGTGCGGCTGTAACTCGAACGAGCTGGAAAGAGAACTTGGGATGCTTGTACTTGGATCTACGCGGAAGAAATAATCGGGGAGCACGGGCAGGAGCTGCGTGAGCGGTATGGAGGCGTAGATGGCGTCGCCGGGGATCGCGCCGAAGACGAGCACGTCCTGCGCCTCGAGTGCGGAGCGGTACCACTTCCAGTACGCTTTGTCTTGTCTACCCGGGAACAATTAAATTGGTATGGTTATCGATATGAATGAAAACATAACGTACCGTTCACCCTCGACACCGCGCAAGACTTCGAGCGCAGTGCGTGCGCGGTCGCGCAGACGGCGGGCATCGATGACTGCGATCTCGACGTCGTGCTTTACGCCGAGGCGGTAGCGGCGGACGGCCTCCCAGAGGGCCCAGAAGAAGGAGAACGATGTTGTGACGTACGGCGAGTGCGCGCGCGTTGTCCAGTCGAGGTGCCTTACGAGGTCTGCGTACGTCATCTGCGCTCCCGCCGTCTCTTCCGGTCCCGGTTCCGTCGCCGTCGTGTTCTCGACGTGCTTCAGTGGGGACGGTGGCACTGGCCGCTTCTGGTCCATGATGACTTGCCCGACGGACATGGAACGCTTGTGTCCGGGCCGGACGGCCGTGAGGGACTCCACCCGCTTGCGCGCAGGGGAGAACATCATGCTCGTACTGCGCGTCAAGCCCACGCGCGATACCGCCGTACCAGCCTCGCTCTCCCCATCGGAGAAGTCGTACTCGCTGTCCACGTACGTGTACGAGCCAGAGCCAGAGCCCCCACTGAGGCTACTGAGCGTGCTGAGCGTACGGCGGCGCGTGCCCGGGTCGGGGGAGGAGAGGTCGTTGCGGAAGCGACGAGAGAGGAAGTAGGGGTCGCCCGGGGCGGCGTCGTCGATGTCCGTTTCTGTGCTGCCTGTGCTGCGGATGGATGCGATGGACGCGGAGAGCGAGGACGGCGAGCGGGAGAGAGCAGGGCGGAAGGGCGAGGTTGCGCGGGAGGGGGCGAGCGAGGATGTATGTTGCCCGCGGTGCTTGGGTGTGTGCACGCGGTAAAGGAAAGGATGGAGCTCGACGAGCGCGTCGAATGTGTAAGTAGCGCCGAAGCCGTACTGGGGAAGCAGGGCGGGCTTCGAGTCCGAGTCGTCGACCGGCTGCGTTCTGGAGGATGAGGAGTGCATGGCAGATAGTATAATGTGCAACGGGAAAGAGAAAGGTAGATAAGTAAGACGAGTCGAGCCGGCGGGGCGAGGAACGGAGTCGGACGAGGCGTTGTACCCACCATGTTTCCGCGTTTTCTTCGTGCATGCACACCATGAGGCCGAAACCGGATCGCACCGGAGTTACCGTCCGGGGGGATGATTTCGCCCCAGATCAGTCATGACGCTGCGCCTTCCCAGACATCGTGTTCATCACCCTGGAACATGTTCGTCTGTCCTACATCGTGGTGCGATGCATGAATGCAACCGTGAACGGTGACGGGGTCAAAAAAGCTTCCGTCTTCAGATCAACCCCTGATCGTCAGCACCGATGCGACGCGACGCCGCACGCGACACGTCGCTTATGGCGAGTCGGCACTTGTGGCTCGTGCCCGCGTCCCGACACCCGGTAGCTCTACACCGCGCATCTAGCGACGGTGCGAGCGAGAGTGCTGAGCGCGTAGCAACACGCGATCTGCGCATGCAGGCGGCGCTGTGGACGTGTGACCACGTGACTTCTAGGACTGACGTTGAGGGTCGTGCCAGCGGCACTGACACGACTCAAGTCGACCTGCCATTCTGTTGGTGTGTGGCGTACGGTCTTCCCTGAGCCTTGGCGAGTTAGTTTCCGGACAACGATTACGGTAATAGTAAAAGCCACAAATTTTGACTTCGGTCCTAATGTAGCATGCAAACAAAAGTGGATGTCTGCAGGAACAGAAATAGACTGGCGGCTGGTTTACTTGGATAGGCGTCTCGACTCAGAGGCTCAGGCTCAGCGGTTATACACCCCACTGAAGTTCTCCCACTTCTACTTTCCTTGCCAACTCCAATCCAGACGACCAATACTAGTGGTATCGGGGTTGGAATTGGGATGCGCAGGAATATAAATAGTACATAGTGAACCCATCTTCCACTAAGCAAAAAAGAAGCCGATCAACCTGATCCTATGCGGGTGGGCTCGTCCAAGTTAAAAAATGAAAAACACTCGGGTTCCTCAGGACCGGGTCGGACCGGACCCTCATCACTAGTACTAACTACTGGCTGTCCGGGCGGATGTGTGGTAAGCACATCATCTTGTTCAAGTTGTTCCCCCCTGCGCCCCGAGTCGCAGCTACCGGCCCTGATAACTTACAACGGACTCACGGACTCCAAACATGCATATAGCGGAAATCGGCATTTGTTTCGCCATTTGAAAGATAGTACAGTTTTCGCCAATACACCAATTAAGACATGGAAATTCTTTTTTTCGCTAGCAAAGCCGTAAGATTAAGAGGCACTACTCTAGTGTTTAAACTGGGAATTTTTCCGCTACGAGCTTGTGTGTGATTTTGTTTGGCAGCTCTTTCGATATGAATTTTTTACCTTGAAGCAACTGTCAATTATTGCATGCGTTTACTATATGGTAGGATATCAGCTTGAATCCACCGGCTAAGGAGGGATGCCTACCAAGTATTGGCGATAGTATTTTGATCGCTCATGAAAAAGTAAGTATGAGGACAGAGCGCGGTATTTTGCAGAGTGACATGCCAGCCCCTGCGGGCTTTGACTCGGAGCTGAGCACAATCAATCAGCCTCAGCTTTGAGATCTGTGGTGCAGACCTTACTAAGTGTTGCCAGCGCTCGTAGTGGTCCTCATAGCATCGCGTGACTCCAACACAGTGTGTCGCGGATTTTAACACTCACAAATGTGTGCCAGTGAACGCTTTTAAAAATAAAATAAAGGCATGCTGTACGGTTGTGCCTTCATGCTTCTAAAACGGGCTTGTCCCGGCCTCGACCAGGGAGACGCATATGCGGGGAATAATGTACGGGGAATCACGGGTAAGGGGGATACGGGCGGCCAGCGACCCGTCGAGATCTTGTGGCGGTGGGATAGTTGTCACGGTGTTTGAGCTAGAGTTTGTAAGAGGCCGGATGTCAGTATTTAGTTCGGTGCGAATATGCCCGCATCATAGTCTAGTCCATATGTAGTGTTTGTGTGATTTTACTAGGAGCAGAGGCATAACGAGAAAGATGATCCATGAGTACACGAGAGAGCTGAAGACATTACGAGAGTATGAGCGGCTGCCGATGGACTGGCATGACTCAAAATCCCGAGAGGTCGGATTTTGAAATTTGTGGCGCTGGGATTCGATTCTCTGGCGGTGGTGGGTTGACTTGATTACTACTCTAATCCATTAAAACGGTTCCAGAGCCAAACAATAGCTGCGCCCCCAAAGCCCAAGGCAACTATAGTAGACTTTATCCGTTCTGTGCGCGAGCCGGGGGATCAATCCCGAGGCCTTCTTGAATCGGCAAGTGCTGAACAACCGATTACGTAAAGATACCAGATGAAGCGACCAGGATGAAGGTGGTCCTCTTTTAAAGAATCCTTGTCTCTAAAGGTGTTGCCCAATAGCGAATTAAAGCGATAACAATGACTCTCGCCAACTCCTCGCTCCTTCAAAAGCAACACATCGCCCATGTGTGCCAGCTCTGATCTCGGTCTCTGCCACATGGCTAGTATTTCCCGACGAGTCGAGAAGCGCCGGTCCGTCACAGCTTCGAATTCCATTTGAATACGCGTACCAGCATACCCGACCTTTGCACACCTCTATAGTGTAGCTTGGGCGCCCGAGAAATGGATGTTACGGTACCCTGACGAGGCCTGTTTCGGCGCTGTGGAGGCTGGACGGCGCCGGATCTCGGGTCAGTCGGGCACATCGAGCTGCGTCGAGCGTGATCAGAGTCAGTCGCGATCACGGCGACGAGGGCTAGCGCACAGGTTGGAAGAATCACAGAATACCCTTATCGACCGTTTGTGACCGCATGGGCCGGAGACGAGCTATGTATATAACCGCGGCCGGTCGTCCGCTTTGCTAGCTTTTAGTCGACCTCTGCTGGCTGTCACCCTCCTCTAACGAGATAGAGCGATGCCTCGTCCCCTCTGGTCCCTCCTTGTCGCGACGCTCGGCGCGGCGTTGGCTGTGGCGACCCCGCCGGCGACGGTGCATAATGTCTTCCAGTCGGAGGCGGTTGCGGACTCGAAGTTGCGCTTTGTGCGCGACTCTGGTGTGTGCGAGACGACGCCTGCGGTGCACCAGCTCTCGGGCTATATTGACACCGGAGCGAACATGTCTACGGTACGCGTGGTTGACGGGATGATCTTCATGTAATTGGGCGCTGATCTATTGCGTTAGTGGTTCTGGTTCTTCGAGGCGAGGAATAATCCGAAGACGGCGCCTTTCACTTTGTGGTGCGTTCCGTCTGTGTGTGTTGCTAGGGGTGAATTGTGAGGGGAATGCATGTTGTAGGCTCAATGGAGGTCCTGGATGTTCGTCGATGATCGGGCTGTTCCAAGGTTTTCGTTTTTGTTCCCACTTCGGCAGGAGTGTATCCTGACATCCTTGAAAGAAAACGGACCTTGTAATGTCCTAGCTGACGGACAGACTACTGTGATAAACCCATACAGGTGTGGTTCACTTTTTTTCATTCCCGTTCAAAAGGCTGATTTCTCCCTTACTGCGAAATAGCTGGAATAACATTAGCAACAGTGCGTATTGAATCACTGAGCTTTCATTTATTTGGTTTGACTATCTCTTGTAGTGATATACATCGACCAGCCCATTGGCACGGGTTTCTCATACGGCACGGACACCGTTAATAGCACCGAAGCAGCTGCACCGTTTGTATGGGATGCCTTCCAGATTCTCTTTGAGAGCGGCGAGTTTAGCAAGTTTGAGTCGCGAGAGTGCGTTACTTTTTTTCTAGATAAAATCCAATTATTGCTGATGACATGGGACGTTATTTATTGCTAGGTTTATTTTGGTGCGTGTTTCCCTTTTCATGACGTTGATCCCCGTATATTGATAATTGCACCGTAATCGAAGGCTACCGAAAGTTACGGCGGACATTACGGGCCTAGCTTCGTAACGTACTTCGATCAGCAGAACGCACTGATTGCAGAAGGGAAGATCACAGGCGAACCCGTCGTTGTCAGTGCGCTGCTTATCAACAAGTACGTTCAATCACCCCACTCTATCTGGCAAATCCCAAAGCTAACTGGATATCCTTAATAAGTGGTTGGTACGATCCGCTCCTGCAGAACGAGGCGTACGTGACGTTCGCGACGGACGCACCTGGCTACGGCCAGCTGCAGTCAGACAAGGTCATCGCCGAACTTAACAAGGCTTTCTACGGTGAAGGAGGGTGTCAGGAACAGGAGCTTGCGTGCTACGCTGCCTCTGCCGCGGACGCAGCAGGTGAGAATGGGCCGGGAAACAGCACTCTGAGCAATAAAGTGTGCTCGAAGGCGGACGATTTCTGCGTAAGTCTGTGGGCCAACTACGCCGACGGGCGGGATTCTGATATTCCGCGCTGCCTAGGTTGACAATGTCTTCGTTCCCGCTGTCGGTAACCGTGACTCTGATGACCTGCGCCAGAATTCGTCTGCCTTGTTCCCGCCTGAGTATTATCTCAATCTTCTTGCGAACGAGACGATAATGGCGCTCATTGGCGCGGAGAGCACCTATGGCGAATGCCCCGATCCACCATTCGAATTGTTCACCAAAACGGGTGATGTGCGTCATTACCCTTCTTTTTTTTCTCGATACGGGATGAACTGATCCAGTTTTTTTACATTCATTTTAGGATGCGCGGACATGGCTACCGCAATTGTCGGAGCTGGCGAACTCGAGCCTCAAGATGCTCATTTGGGTATGTTTCAATTCCCTAAGTTTTTGCCTTACTCCTTCTCAATATTTTCGTTAGGCTGGAGATGCCGATATTAAGTAAGGACAATTAGCCATTTAATCAATATTCCCATGTTTGATTTCTGATCTTGCCTTTAATTGCATAGCTGTAACTGGCTCGGTGGTCACGCCACCGTGCTTGCCATGGACTGGTATGGCAACGAGACGCTGCACAACACACCCTTCACGAACATGACGATTGACGGCAGTCCCGTCGCAGCCATCCAGAACGTGGACAACTTCACTTTTGCGTACGTACATGCCGCCAAACTTGGCCCACTGCGAAAATGTTGACGTATTCGTTATCTAGCCGAGTATACGCATCCGGACACGAAGTGGTGCGTAATCGGCTTCGTTCGATCAGCTGGCGGAACACATTTGCTAACACAACGGTTCTCGGCCGTTCAGCCCGCGTTCCAGCCCAAAGCAGCCCTCGAGATTTTCTCGCAGATTATCCGGGGAGAACAGCTACACTCCGTCTGAGCACGAGATCTGGCCCGAATTGGGCGCTCACTGTTATCGTAGGTTTTTGTGGTTATTTATATGTACGCAGCTTCGTGTGTTCCTTTCTCTCAACCGTGCCGCAATTTGTCGGCCCGTTGTGCATCGCGAACACCTTACCGGCGCGGTCGTCTGCAGGACTTCTTCATAGTTTCTGGCGCTCGTGAGCTTCTCCCAATACGCTTGCGCTTTTAACGAGGTTCTGGAGACACGTGCAATGATTCTTCTGGCGTCACATGTCCCGCGAAGGCTTCTCTGCGAGCGGGGCAGCAATGTGGTTGTCTCTGAAGACTGTCTTCGTTTCTGCCTCCTCGGCCTGATGAGGGTGCCGTGCCCACACGGGTTTACTTATCGGAAGCGCTTGCCAAGGATTTCGAGTCAAGAGATGCCTACGTGATACGAAGTCTACCGTTTGATTCCGGACGTGATGACTTGACATGCCTTAGAAACTAAAAATTCCTCAGCAAAGTCAAGAGTTATTCCTTTGCTAGTGGTATTTGTCTCGCGTACTCGCGTTGTCTTGAGACCTGCAACGATTACCGATCACGTCACAAGTGCTAGTCAGCTAGACGGCGTTTGTCTTTGCATTAATGCACCCCCGTATCACAGGAATAAATAGCACAGGACTCCATGCTGCTTGCTTAGACGGCGCCTTCTTCTGAGATCTCGTGGACGGCTGAACCATGCTGATCTCTGCGGTGCCGTGTGCTCTCATTTCGAAGAAGATTACGCCACCAGAGTGACATCAAGCGAAGGTGGTCTAAGGTCTACCTGTTTTTTGTTGAGCACAGCAAATGCGAATGTATAAAATACAGCGCCAGCAGCTGCGCGTTCAAGCTCGCCATAACAGAAGTCTCAGCTATGAAGTTACCAAGTCTCCTTCGGGTTGCCCTGTTGATCTTACCATCAGCCTCGTATGTCGCTGGTCAGGCTGGCGGGAGTTTGATCGGCGGCATGGACGAGACTGTCGCTATTCAGCGGGAAGGTCTTGCGCGCATGCGCGACTTTTTAGGTCCTGACGCGTTCCCAAGCTCCGAACCAGTAAAGCGCGCGGACTCGGCTTCCGATGCAACTATCACCTTCAAAAATCCTAAAGCCCAGGAATTTTTCGTCGATGGGTCGAGGATTCCGGAAGGTGACTTATCTAGAGCTCTTGAACCTCACGTTCTGATCTGGTCCTACTGTACCCGCTCAGTTAACTTTGATGCTGGGCCGTCCTGGGCTGGGCTAATGCCTATCACCGGCGCGCATAACGAGACCCGCAAGCTGTTCTTCTGGTAAACGAGTTTCCGTATCTATGAATGGAACGTTCACCAATCCGCAATCCATCGAAGGTTTTGGCCAACGAACAACGCGTCAAATGGCAATGAACTGCTTTTCTGGACTAATGGTGATTTCTCCTGTTATTAAATTCTACGAAGAAAAGAAAAGACCAAGGAAACGCAATAGGCGGACCTGGCTGCTCTTCTCTGGAAGGGTTCTTGCAAGAAAATGGACCCATCTGCAAGTCTTTTTTAAACACTATTGTCTTCTTTATCGAATTGACGACCGAGCTATTCAGCGTGGTCTTGGGGACAGGCTCAACCTACACCGTAGGCAACATGCTCTTCCAGACAGTGTGGTATTTTAACAACATGTGCATTTAGGAATATGTGGTCATGGACAAATTTATCGCACGTTCTTTGGGTGGAGCAACCTGTCGGAGTAAGCTATAATCTCAGCGGAATATACTTGTTAACGTTACTGATGGAAGCTGTATGAAGACGGGATTCAGCCAGGGAACGCCTAGCATAGAAAATGACGACCAACTTGCAGAGCAGGTCATGGGATTTTTGGAACAATTCTTGGAAGTGTTTAGTGAGTTAAAGGGAAAGGATTTCTATTTGTCCGGAGAAAGCGTAAGCATCACTGTTTCTATATAGTGTTTTGCTTAAATCCAATTTACACCGACAGTATGCTGGCTTTTGTAAGTTCAATCCTGCACAGAGGAGATGAAAATTTCTAAGGAAAACGCGCAGACGTCCCGTACATTGCGAATTGGATTTACGAACATCCTGGACTTGATTTAAATCTCAAGGGAATTTCAATCGCTGATCCATCTTTAAGCTACAACGTGGTGCAGCAGGAGATTCCTGCCCTCCGCTTTGTTCAGGTGCATCTGTTTCCTCCTTTGAAAACTACATTTCTAACCCGGAAAGCTACAGGCGAACAGCAACCTTTTCCCGTTCAACAGCTCTTTCCTTGCCGAATTACAAAATATATCTGATACGTGCGGCTACACCGACTACTTGGATAAATTTGTCACATTCCCACCTGCCGGCCAACTCCCTTTACCAGTTGCAACAAATGGGACATTCTCGGTAGTGCCTTCGTGCAGGATACATAGCCCGATTCAGAGGGCCATACAAACGTACGCCTCGCCAAATTTCCGCTCCATAACCGGATGACTGCTGACCTCTTACGCTTTCATCTCCTAGCTTAAATCCGGCATTTGATGTCTATCGAGTTTCGGATACCTGGCCTAATCTTTGTGCGTGCTGTAAAATATATCGTGCTTCCGCCATGATCTGATATTATCTAGGGAGTGTTCTTGGTTTCCCTCGACTCACGCAAGAATTCATTTACTTCAACAGGTAAGCCTCGTAGAACGAACGAACTGACCCTCTTCACTAACAGATTTATTTAGAACTGATGTACGCGCGTTCTAGCTGAAAGTGCTCTTGAGTTTCTAACCCCTGTCACTACGGTCCTAGGTCCAAGACGCGATCCATGCGCCTCACATTGAATGGACTTCGTGCACAAACACAAACGTTTATGTGAATCTCACCACCGGTGCACCCATTAATGATCAGTCCATACCGTCCACGCTTAGCGTTCTGCCGAACGTTATTGAGAAGTCGGAGCGCACTATTATTGTTCACGGACTCGCGGTACGTGTCGGCAGTGGTATTACCAACAATATATTCTTCACTGAAACAAACTCACGATAGGACTTTATCCTCGTTGCGGAAGGTACTCGCATCGCCATTCAGTAAGCACGCAGAAAATTCAGTATTCAGTTTGAAACTGATCTCCCGTTTCTGTTAATAGGAATATGACGTGGAACGGTGCGCAGGGCTTCCAGACGCCCATCGAACCAGAGACATTCACGGTACAAAACATGGGAGTTTACGGTAATGAACATACCGAGCGTGGACTCACTTGTAAGCATTACCCGTGCCCTTGAGCGACTGGTCTTGGTTTAGCTGAGAATTACTCTCCTGTTAGTTGTCGAGTTTTTCTTTAGCGGACACATGACCCCGCGTGCGTATCACATTTTGTGTTGCTCGTAGTGCTGTCTTGGTTCACTTACACTTATTGAGCAGAGTTCGTTCCGTGGGCGGCCTTTAATACCATTTCGTTCCTTCTCGGAAGACAACCGACTCCATCATCTTGAGGAAATTGTTGAAGTTATTGGAAACACCCTCAAGTGGGTGAAACTCGTAAGACGATTGGTTGGAGTTAGGAAAGGGTCGGTTGAGCAGGAAAATACTCCGCATGGAATATCGTATGGATTGAAGTTACAGAGTTATGATTGGCTTTGAAAGAAAACGTGGATGTACATATATGCTAATGTCAGATCTCCAACCGCATCTACAGTGTGTATTTGAAATCGGGCGCCCGATCGCCCAGATCATGTAGCTCCTTGATTGAGTACTGGACGACACCACCCGTTCGCGCCAGTTCCGCAGCGCGTCTTGTGTTGATTCTTTTGTACACAATAATTGTGATTGGGGTCGTGATGAACCCAATACCCACAAACATCAGCTCGAGTCCGTCTTCATAACATGCAAATTAAGCGAGATGCGTCAATCTAATAGTTTGGAAAATCGAGTGAGACTAGGACGTACGTCCAGGAATATAGCGCGGCGCGTCTATGGAACGATAGATGTTCGCCGCAATCGCGCCTGAGAAGTTCCCGATTCCGATTTGCAGCGCCATTCCAACACCGCGTTTGTATTGACCTGAGAGATTATTCCCGAGCCTGCGAAATTGAGTTTTCGTATATCAGGCGGGGCACTGGCACAGCAATTTATGAACTTGGGTGCGAACCATGCGACGACCCCGGGGAAGGTCGCATAAGAACCCGCAACACAAAAGAATGTGCCGAAATATTTCACGCCGCGCGGTGCAGTAGAGATATTGATGCTGAAGCCTATAAGGCACATGGAGAGCCCCAATATGATAAACGGTGAGCGCATTCCAAGCTTATCGGAATAGTGCCCAAATAGTAAGAGGACAATTGCTAGAGGAGTCATAAAGCAATTCGCTCTTCGTAAATGATGTGTCTAGCAGATGCATTTGGGACAGACATACTAGCAAAAATGTAGGGCGGGACTGTGAGAAGTTGAGTGATAGGAGTGCTGTAACCGAATCTGCAAGTGCGTTATGTTAGTTTTCCAGTTGAGTTACCGGAAACAATGTACATACCCAGAGATGATTGAACTGAGACAGGTTAGGTTAGAGTTAAAATAAGAATCCAATAGGCCACATCTAGATGACTTACGGAAGAAAAAGTGCTATCCCGTATACTGCCCAGTAGACATTTAGTCAGCCTGCCAGAACCCGGTTGTGCGAGTACCCACGTGGTGCAACAATGGACATGTAGGTCAAGATATGGAGCCATATTTGCCAGTCGCTAAATGCCGCTCGCACATAGCGCCAAGCAAACTCTTCGGCCTCTCCAACGGTTGAGTTATCGAATTCTGCAACAGATTAGATTAGCCGTGGCACAAAAAGACGCGCAGAATGGAGAAAGCCACCACACACTTTTCTTCCAAAGAACATAAGCGCGTTCCTCGGGGGTGAGGAAGGATGCAGTCGCCGGAAAGTCGACTAGAACTGAATATTGTCAGGGACAAAATCCATAACGTGTATTCATTGAAGTTTTAGCGTTGTTCAAATGGAATTTATAAAGGTCGCCGACGCACTAAAAAGAGCGGCAAAGCCAACGACGACCGTTGCCAAGCCCTCCAAGATCTACAATTGATCAAGACCAAATTGGAATCGTTGAAACGTGCATACAACGTTTTTTTTTTCTCACAAAAATCCATGACCACGATTCGAGCCCGCCCACGCCATCCATGAACTCGATCGCGAATGCAAGCAGACCAGAAAAGGCGCCTGCGACCGTCGCGGCACCGAAAAACAGTCCGACACGATATTGGAGTTTGTGTCGAGGATACCAAAATGTCAGACTTGGTACAAGGCAAATTCAATGAGTTGTCCGAAGGCGAAAAAAGGTGATACACACTAATAGACGACACCGGGAAAAAGCCCAGCTTCGGCTGCGCCAAGGCAAATTCGGACGCCAAGAAGTTGGTGGTAGCTGAGGTGGCCATGAAAAGGGAGAAAAACAATCTTGAAAACGGAACGAACGTACGTCTTGACAAGGCCCATCGTAGTCCTGTCGAAAAATCAGACGGAATAGGAATACACGAGGGAGGAGGACCAACCTACATTACAATACCCCAGGCAATCTTGCAATAAATCGGTTTAGCGCCCCGCATTCATTTCATCCAAATAATTTCATACTGTAATTCCCGGAAGCCACCTGGAAATCCAAGTAAGCACTATATATGCGTAGGAGATAGCCTCAGGCCTGCGACGAACCTTGACGGTTTGAATTTTTTGAGGACCAGACTGAATTCGATTGGGTCAGAAGACAACTTCCGTTTATAGTGCGCACACAAAGATAAAATCGCGTACTTTGCTGGACACTCTCCTAAACAATAAGTCTAGGTATTTTCTTTAGTATCGGCCTGGCCTTTTCATGGATCTGAGGTATAGGTTATTATCAGACGTACGATAAAATACATGGTCTGTGGAAAACGAGATAAGTCTTGGTCGCATGGTAGGCTCAAGTCAAGAAAATCGGACCCACAAGTGCAATGTTGTACTGATTTCCGACAAGATTTAGCTGCGTTACAAGACCTGCGAGCTTCGCGTTTCCTTCAAGAAAGAGTTGGGGTGAGGGTACTAGAACAACTGGGCGCCCGGTAAGTCGTACCGATGTTACCTAGAACAACGTACGGCTATTTAGTCTCAGGCTCATTTTGGATATCGTGTATGATTACTCACCGCGGTCCAAAAAGGAGCAAAGGTATATAAGACTTAGGATTGGCATAAGTCTGTAGTCTATTTTCCTGTAGAGCTGTTTCTCCTGCTCAGCGATCAAAACGGGCGGTGGAGGAAGACTAGAGTCTCCGCCGAAGTCTACAACTTCGACTTGTGCCTGTGCCTTTTCACCAGGCCTCTCCGAGACGTACACAGATTCCTTCTCGAAACATGCAGAATTGCGTTCCTTTTTAGGAGAGTCGGACATCTTCCTAGCAGCAAAGTCGATGAGGAATAAGGGCCACAAAAGCCAGGGAGGGTTCCCTTGCGAGCTCCTGACGGACTATCATTGCAGAAGCTGCTATTATACGATTTTTGACGGCTATGGCGACAGGTCTTCGCACGCGTTCATTCTGTTTCCCGGAAAGTCTGATGAGTGCGGTTTGACTTTGCAGCGTGCATTCATGCGCCGTCTTCGAATCTGCACAAAGCGCTGATAGGGTGGTAGCCATTGAATTATACTTCCGGGTAAATCACGCGTTCGGAAGACTCGGTCCTTAGCCTTAGGGGCCCGGAAGAAGCAGGGCGCCGAATGGTATAATGTAGTATGAGAAGGGTTCGCTCATTTGCCCTGCAAAGGGTCGAGTGCTCAGCCGGACTTAAATTATCTAAAGGTGTGGTAGACGCTCACCTTTGAATAGCGCACTCGCACGGTCGCTCAGGCCCAAATCAGAGAACAAGTTATTGAAGCTGATTCAATTCATCTCTAAACTGGCGAAATTCCCACGGCTAGAGCCGACGTCTTCTTTCGGCCTGTCTAATCTCTACACTTACGACTTTCAATGGAAAGACTACAGTGTATACCTAAAATCGGGTGCCCGATCACCCATCTCGTGTATCTCCTCGACGCTGTACTTGGAAGCCATGTCCCCTATACGCTGTAGCTCCACCTCACGTTTCGCGTTTATCCTGATGTATAGGAAGATGGCAAGTGGCACAGCGATGAACCCGATTCCAACGAATAAAAGTTCTATGCCATCTTCAGGAAGAAAAAAAGGTGATAGTCAGCAATATTGTTCTATATCATTGGAGTGCAATGATTCCGATTGTACGTACGTCCGAGGATGTAGCGCGGCGCATCCTGCGTACGGAATATGTTCGATGCGATTGCGCCTCCGAAGTTTCCGATACCAATATGCACTGCCATGCCAACACCACGCTTGTACTGCCCTGCAAGGTTGTTCCCCACCCTTATCCAACCGAATTACATCATCAACACAGTTGTTTAAGCGGGAATCTATCTAAGCCTCACCAAGTGACGACGCCGGGGAACGCCGCGTATGATCCGGCGACGCAGAAGAACGTCCCGAAGTACTTCACCCCAACAGACGCATCTGAGATATTGATGCTGAAACCAATAAGGCACATGGTGAGTCCGAGGAGGATAAATGGGGAGCGTAGCTTAGTCTTGTCGGAGTAGTGTCCGAACAAGAGGAGCGTAAGCGCTATGCGGTACAGAAGCGTATTAGTGTGACGGATCGGTGGAAGCTTGTACACGACCATAAAAGACTTAAACATACTCGCGAAGACATAAGGAGGGACCGTGAGGAGCTGTGTGATGGGCGTACTAAAGCCAAAACTGTAATATCACATGTACTGAGTAAGATCTTCCTCCAATACAGGATAAACGCTGCGTCTGTACCCTGAGATAATTGATCTACGACAATTTAGTCAGAAATTACAAGGGAGCCTATGCAGAAGTTATGCTCCACTTACGGTAGAAAAAGGGAGATCCCGAATACTGGCCAGCCATTATGAGCAATTACACAACACCACTGCGCGAGTAGACTCACGAGGCGTGATGACAGACATATAGACCAGAACATGCAGCCAAACCTGCCAGTCCTTGAGCGCAGCCCAGACATAGCGCAAGGCGAAGCGCTCTGCTTCTCCAGCGGTCGAGTTGTCGTACTCTGGAGTAGCGCACGGGAGTCATTAAATTGAGTCAGAGAAGAGTGCGAGAAACATAAGCGTACTCTTCTTCCAAATAACGTATGCGCGTTCTTCTGGTGTTAGGAACGCCGCGGTTACGGGGAAATCGACAAGAACTGAAAGTTATTGTTAGTTGTTCCCAGTGGCCGCGAAAGCGCCATATATTCACTGAAGAGGGCCAGTATCCCTACAACGGCCGTCGCAACTCCCTCGAGTATCTTTATAACTCAATTGGATAGGATTTGTAAACTAGAGAACAACGTGGCTCACGAAGATCCAGGACCAAGCCTCGAGGCCTCGCTTTCCGCCCATGAACTCGATGGTGAACGCGAGTAAGCCGGAGAATGCGCCAGCAATAGTAGCTGCTCCAAAGAAAAGACCAATGCGGTATTGCAATTTGTGTCGAGGATACCACATAGTGAGACTAGATTATTGATCGAGACATTCCTGTTATTACACGCTCGGATTAGAAGGGTATCGCAAGACATACTAATAGACGACGCCAGGGAAGAATCCCGCTTCGGCTATGCCGAGGCAAATTCGAACGCCAACTAATTGCGGATATCTTAATTTACGGAGGTTAATATAAATGGATCGTGCGTGGGTGTAATTCCTTCAGGTAGTCATACATACGTCTTAACAAAACCCATTGACATCCTAGATCGAAAGTGGATTTTTAAACAATGTGGCAGGAATGAGGCAAGCACGTCGACTCGCTTACATTACAATCCCCCAGGCGATCTATGTAGATGTAAGCGCATATGTTTCTCGGAGAGTCTATAAGGGCTGCGTACGGTTATTCCGGGCAGCCACCTGGAGTGCGTAAGCCAATTTGACGTTTTCGGAAGTGTAGAAGCTACAGAACGTACCTGGAAGGCCTAAACTTCTTGAGAACTAGACTGAAACGTAATTTTGTTAGACATGCTGGACGAGGAATATCAGATGAAGAATACAAACTTCGCGGGGCATTCGGCTAAACAATATGGCTTCATGAACCAATGAGTCAAGAACGAGCGTGAGTATCAGTCGAACGAACTATGAAAAACATCGTCTGCCGATCCTTATTAGCTACAAGGTATGATGAGAACCGACGAAGATTCCTGACGTACGAGCGCAATATTGTACTGGTTTCCGACGAGGTTAAGCTGTGACACGAGACTAGCAAGTTTTGCGTTGCCTATAGTTCCAGCACTCAAGTTCTAAAGAAGGTGTCATTTTCCCAGTGGAGCCTACCGATATTTCCTGAAGGTTTGAACATGAGAGGATCGGTTTGATTGCGTCATCCAGAATGAAAGTAACATACCGCGATCCAGAAACGAACAAAGATACATCAGGCTTAAAATGGGCATAAGCCTGTAGTCAATCTTCCTGTAGAGATTCTTCTCCTGCTCAGGCGAAAGGGTGGGTGGAAGCGGTAGCGACGATTCACCGCCAAAATCGACGATCAAGCGCTTAGATTTATCTTCACTGCTCCTTGCTGCATCCTCAGAGGCGGAAAGAGAGCCTTTCTCAATACTCGAGGAGTCTGTATCTTTCCTAGGCAAGGTTAGCATAGCGGAATCTTGAAGTCTCCCGTAGTGAGCCTGAGGGAAGCTGTCGACTCTAAAGAACTGCAGAAGGCTCTTATAAAGCGCCTTGGAAAATGTTGCTCGCGAAAGCACTCCTAGCAAGCCTACACGCGCGATCTCATCCATTCCTCTGGTGCGATCCCGGACGGTTGGAATGCTGCGGATTCCTTCATCCACTCGATGGTCTGTCGTTAATGATTCCCATATTCTGATGAAAGTGCGCACAGTCGAAGGCCGGCCCAGCCATTGAGAACGGACTCCCATAGTCATGGGATGAATAAATCACGAAAAGTGACGCGCCGTGGCTTCTGGTGGTAAGTAATCGAGACAAAGGGCATCAACGCAAGGACGGAGCTCCTTCCCTGTCAGAGACCCAAACCAGTCGGCGAACAAAGGGCGATAAGAAACCACTTTCGGTACTTTGTGGAATTTCCTTGCTTCCAAAAGGCCAGCTCACACGCCAGTATTGCGCTTCCAAATTATCAAATCCAGGCAAGAAGAATGCAGGAGCATGGTGCGTTGGACTCACATGATCGAAGCCTGGCAAACAAATATAAAAGAACAGCGAGCCGAAAGGAATGAATTGTTCAAGGCGACTCTTGCCTCCAAGCGACATGGTTGCAGGCGTTCTATTCTCACTGTTTGTCTGCGTTGTGTCTGCCAGAGCGCACATACCGAGAGCGATAGGTGGCTCCGCGAGTGGAAGCGGCAGCAGCGGTCCAAATCTGAGCGATCCTCTCAGCCTGGTGAACGCCTTCATCGGGACAACCAACGGGGGGAACGTCTTCCCAGGTTCGTTTATAAGCTTGTACTCATTGGTTTGACAGGATCAAATTGAAGGAAACTTTCCAGGCGCAACGGTTCCCCATGGCATGGTAAAGGTTGGAATGGACACAGACTCCCCACACAACGTGAGTCCGGGCCGCCACGTGCGCGGCCGGCTCTTTTAGATGAGCGGCTAATCCAAACTCCGTCCGCTTACAGCAAGCGGGCTACGACGCCAACCCGTCCTTTAACGCAACCGGGTTCTCTCAGTTGCACGATAGCGGCACTGGCGGAGTACGTGTCCGAGCGAAGTCCACGGCCTCTATTGTTCTTCTATTCATTTTAATGCCGCGTATAGGGTGTCCCACTTTCGAATTTCAAGTTGTGGCCACTGTCTTCGTGCAATTCAACGTTCGAGAGTTGTCAAACATCGATTGAAAGCAGGAAGGCATTGAGAAGAATTCTTGGTGATGGTAGACGCCATTTTAGATCTAAAAACAAATATCTCTCCCTTTCTCAAGACCATTTACATCTAGGCACACCAGACGACTTCGCTTCGCCGGGCTATTTCTCAACGAATCTGGTGAGTCCGAAGGCGCTACCGAGGGAAACAACTAATCCCACTGAATAATTATAGTCCACCGGCGTACGAGTAGAACTTACCTCCACGCGTCGCACTGCATTGCATCGCTATACATTTCCAAAGTCCTCCACGGAGCCGAGGATTGTTGTCGATATCACCAATGATGGTCAGCAAAGTAGCACTAATCCTTTCATGAGCATAGATCCAAACTCGGGAAGAGTCATCGGTAAGAAAGCATACCTTGCAAAGCTAATCTCGTCCCCTAACGTTTTTCTTAATCCATCCCTCAGGCGGTGCTGAGTTTGCCGCGTCGTTCGGGCCAGGACGATATTCTGTATTTGCCTGCTTTGATTTTCGCGGAGACGGCTTTGAAATCACGCCGCCAACTGAGTATGGTAGCTGGCTCGGAAATTTTCCTGTAAGATTTACAACAAATCTCCAGCAGGTTTACTTTGGTTTGTCTTTATTATTCGAATCGATGGCTTTCGTTTATTGAAGGCTAAATAACGTTAAATAGGGTTCATTTCCGAGTTAGGCGCACTGCTAACCTTTCCCAGGAATCCGTCTAAAACGTCCACAACTACTATACTTGCTCGTGTCGGCGTCTCGTACATCTCCACAGATCAAGCTTGCGCAAATGCCGAGTCTGAGATACCGGACTTTGACTTTGAAGGCACCCTTGCGGCTAGCGAAGCGCAATGGGAGGATTTGCTAAGCCGTGTAAAAGTGGACTCGAAGAATGTCAATGATGAAACGATCGAGCTTCTGTACTCTTCGGTGGAGCTTTTCGCTTTCCATATCGCTTAAGAGTGTACTGATTCCGGCTCAAAATTAGCTTTACCGGACGCATATCTCACCAGCAGATTGTGAGTAAAATGACAAGCTTTGCCAATCGTCCACGGCATCTTACTCGTTGTGAACGCAGACACAGGCGAGAATCCGAAATGGAACTCCACTGAGCCTTACTATGACTCGCTCTACTGCAACGTGCACTTTTCGACTACTTTTACGGCTAATGCTAATACCTTTCTAGTGGGATACCTTCCGCACTTTATACCCGTTATTCTCCATTCACGACCCGGAGAACTTTGCCCGTATAGTGCGCGGCCTAATTAATATCCAGCAGCATGAGGGTGCGTCTCGCTTAAGGGCGTATATTTGTCAGGACTCATAAATGTAGTTAAAATCAGGCTGGTTGCCGGAATGCAGAGGGGCAACGGCTCAACAGTTCATACAAGGAGGGAGCAGTATGTTTGTATCTAAACCTCACAGCAGAATGTAATCACTGACACACTGTCCGTCAGACGGCGATCCGATCCTCGGAGAATTCTTTGTCAAGTTCGTAATCTCTGTTAGTGTTATTCAATGCGAAGCCAATTTCTCCATCAGGTTCCACGAACAGGCAGATGCATTGAACGTCTCTGCTACAGACCTGTACAATGCATTGCTTGCTGATGCCGAGGATCAGCCACCTAACTGGGATCTCCAAGGAAGACAAGCAAATATTTGGAAAATCCTTGGTGGGGCGTTAAAGCGAGACCATTGTGAAGTTACTAACTCCAGTGTAGGCTATATCCCGGGCGATATATTCGAGTCAAGTGGAACAAACACGAAGCAAGTCTCACGGACCCTTGAGGTAAGGTCTGTATGTTGTGCATTATGAACACCCGGCTGAAATTTTATGCATTGATAGCATGCTTTCGGTGATTTTGCCATTGCGCAGGTTGCGCAGATACTGGGAAAGGTGGACGATGTTACAAAGGTGAGGGGTTCGCTCCAATTCTACCCTATAGACCTTATTCTGATCGGAGAAACAGTATCAAAACCGGTCCGGCAACTTTTTTAACGTCTGGAACCCGAACACGACAGTTCCAGATGGCCCTAGCTTCGTCGTGGGGATGATGCAGGTTAGTACAGTTCATGGATGACAGGTACGAATCATTCATGGGATTTGCTTTTAGCCTCGCTTTGCGAACGGGACGTTCAATCACACGGACCCTCGACACTGCAGCGTCAGCGATCCCCTGCAGTCGACGTGCTTTTTGAATGCAGCCAACCGGGACGGTTTCTATGAGTCTTCGCCCATTGTTGTGAGTGATCTCATGTTGGCCCGTCGTGCTTTCTTGGTAATAACGGTCTTCAAAGTACTCGCAGGCAGGTGGATAATTGCTGCAGCGGACCCCTGAGTTTATGGTTTCTGCAGTTTGTTCCTCACGACACTGCTCGGCTTATTGGACTACAAGGCGGGAACACGAGTTTCATTAAGCGCCTGGATTTCATTTTTGAACAGGTTGGCAGCGGTACTCGCTTACTTCCGCAGTCGTTAATCTGCTCTCTTATTATAAGAACTACTTTGATGTGACAGACGAGCCTTCACAGCAGATACCCTTCATGTACCACTATGCAGACCGCCCCGGATTGAGTACGCAGCGCTCTCGCGAGGTGATCGCAGCCGACTTCAATACTACCATTAACGGAATTCCCGGAAATGACGGTTTGTGCTCGTAGTCCCTCCGATGCAATGTGCCGTCTGACTCTATTTTGTAGACTCAGGTTTTGTCTTTTGCTCCCTCTTCGGGTTTCGGGATGGCGAGCTAACTTCACGCAGGTGCCATGGCCAGCTATGCGTTCTTTTACCTGGCAGGTTTATATCCTGTCCCAGCGACGCGCCAGTTCCTCCTCTCCTCGCCGTACTTCCCGCAGATTTCCTTTTTTAATCCACTTTTCAACTCGACGACAACCATTGTCGCTAATGGATTCCAAGGAAATCCAAGCAATGGGACGGGCGGTAACGTTTTCGTTGAGGTACGTATTGAACTTTTCTGGCTCAATCCCTCCTCTTGACTTACATTTTTATAATATCAGAGCGTCAAAGTGAATGGCGAAAAGTACAAGTCGAACTGCTACTTGGACTGGGACGTTTTTATGAGCGGATCGACGGTGGAGCTCCAGCTTTCGAGCGATATTACGCTGGGTTGTGGTAGTGGTCCTAATGCGCTCCCGCCTTCATTGTCGACTGGTGGCTTTAACCTATAGCCTTTAAAAGTGCAAACAAAAAAAGGAATTGTAGGATGGTTAGATGATAGCAATTGTAGTGATCAGCAGGCGTTTGGAGTTTTCATGTACTACTCGGCTCC
>JAKOPK010000208.1:0-49487 GCA_024195185.1 Coniferiporia weirii
GCCTATAGCCCTGCATGCTATTGTGAATACATTCCATGAGACTGAGTATGCGTCTTTGCATCTTTGACATTGGGAGCGCGTATCGATTAATTGGACTGGTCTCGCCATTATAGGTTTTCGTCTTCTATCTCCTGACACTAACCTTTCTCCGTGTACGTAATGATGGAATTGCATCAATTACTTAACATAAACTGAGAATCAAAAAAAAAAAAAAAAATTATCAGTCATGTGAAAAACAATTATGTAATCACCTTTGCAGAGTTTGGAAGCACTGGATCCTTCGGCCCGAGTCCGAGATCGGGCCCGACTCCCGAGAGCATCTGGACAGTTGCGTAAATAATGAGACCGGCCGAAATTGAAATGTGTATATGTATATGTTTTTTTGGACTTAGCGGAAATGACGTTGTCGCGTCGTGACTGCCAGGCTGTTGGCGCTAATGAATCGGAGCATCCAAGAAGGGACTTCAAGTTTTGGATGTGTA
Source organism: Coniferiporia weirii (assembly GCA_024195185.1). Taxonomy (NCBI): domain Eukaryota; kingdom Fungi; phylum Basidiomycota; class Agaricomycetes; order Hymenochaetales; family Hymenochaetaceae; genus Coniferiporia; species Coniferiporia weirii. The sequence goes on from JAKOPK010000208.1 coordinate 483, forward strand.
TAGTAGCCGTCATGTTTGCCTCGTTTCTGATGAGCATTGAGCTTGTAAGTGATCCATTATTTTGAATTTGTATTTTATATTGAAATTCAGCATCTCGTATGGTAGAGTGGCATTGGTACCGCACCTCCAGTCATTGTCGCAGACCTGCAAGGAAAGCAGTTCGGATGGATTGGTTCTGTGTACACCTTTGGCGGCTACGGCATTTCTGCCCATGAGTGGGGCTCTAGCCCAAGTGAGTAACATCTTTCGCTTACTGGGCTATCACTTACAGCTTGTAAAGGTATTCGGTCGAAGAAATGTCATGCTATTACAGATTTTCTACTTTGCGCTTGGAAGTGCTTTATGCGGGGCAACCACAAGCCTTAACTTTCTCATCGCAGGCAGGAGTGAGTTATATAAGGAAGCGAAGTCCGGTCGTGTCATGTCCTGATACCTTCTTTCTGCTATTCAGGCATGGGCGTCTCAGGAATTGCTTCACTGTCTCAAATTATTATCGCCGACCTCGTTCCTCTACAAGAGCGCGGTACATTCAACGGTCTCGTTGCTCTGTAAGTTTTTATTATATTTCTCAGAGGTACCTACCCCGCACTAAACCCCCTTGGTAGGGCTTTCGCATTCGGCACTGCGACTGCACCGATAATCGCTGGGTCACTTGCTCAACACGGTCAATGGCGTTGGTTCTTCTGTGAGCGCCGAGTTTCCTCTACAAACAATTCTCCTGTTTTCTGACGACTGCCTTTATGTAGACATGAACTTGCCCATCTGCGGCTTGACCGCACTAATTAGTTTGATGTATCTTGATCTTAAAGTACCCCGTGGTACTTTCAAGGAAAAAATTCTGAGTTTAGACTGGATGTAAGTGTACAGACACTTAAAAGACTATACGACGCTCACCAGTTGTTATTCATCGCAATCCCAGGGGAAACCTAATCATCGTCGCGGCTACTACCGCTGTCGTCATCGAACTCGGGGAGGCATCGAGTTCTCTTGGGCTTCACCTCAAGTACTCGTTCCACTTGTTTTAGGACCATTGGGCATTATATTATTCATTTTGTACGAGGTTAAGGTGCCAAAAACCCCACTCGTGAGATTCCAAATTATATGTTTTCAGGGATACGATGCTCATAAATCACCAGGTCCCTATCAAACTATTGACGTCTCGTACCAGCATCTCCGGTTATATACAGGCGTTTTTCGGCAACTTTTATTTACTTGGCACAATTTGTACGCTGTGTTTCGTATTTCTCCGTGAAGTCTCTCAAAATTGAGCGTTTTGCCTCACAGTCTACCTTCCCACCTACTTTCAAGCATGTAAAGGTGCATCGCTTACAAGGTCGGGTGTTGATGCTTTTGGTCTGGCATTCACGACAATGCCATTTGGAATCATCGCTGGACTGAGCGTCGCAAAGTCAGGGATGTATCGCCCGCAGCTCTGGATGGCTTGGCTTTCCTTAATAACTGGAGGAGCCCTGTTATCAACGCTCTCAGTCGACAGCAGCGCCGGTCACTACATCGGATTCCAGGTTATCGTTGGTCTAGGCCTTGGTATTTTATTGACGACTGGGTTTTTCCCCGTGTTAGCACCAATGCCGCCGTCCCTTAATGCAAACGCGCTCGCATTCTTTATGTTTGTGCGATGGTTTTCCCAGGTACGACTACTTTCGTCCACGGAAGTCGTGCTTATGTTCTTATACTAATCTGATTACAGGTCTGGGGCGTTACCGTTGGTGGCACTATACTCCAGAACGGACTAAAAAAGACTTCCTTCCAACTTCATCGACCAGTTTCCTGGGGGTACTTCCATCTCATACTCCATCATTCCTCTTATTCGTGGTCTTGATGAACCTTTAAAGCGCCAAGTAGAGGATGCTTTTGCGGAGAGTCTCAGGGTGTTTTGGCTCACGCTCATGGCCGTCGCATGCTTGGGCCTTATTTCAAGCCTTTTCATGGAGGGCTTGCCCCTGCATACGGCGATGGACAAGGACTGGGGGCTGAATCAGAAGGAGCAAAACAGTGAAGCAAGAGATGGCGTTCGTAGCTCCGAAGTTGCGTAACGATGCTTTAACTTCGAGAGCTTTCATAGCTCGACTACGAGTATCGTCCGTGGTTAGTACTCTTTGGACCATTTCTCGGATCTATGTATAAATACATCACTATTTATTGTTCAACCCGGGCGGTGACCAAGTGATTGAAGACGAAAGGTAGTCCAGACCCCAGCGTCTATTAACACGCGGTTAGACTTTTAATTTAAAGCCTGAAGTACACTTACCGCCGTGAGCATTTGTGAGCTACTGTACAAGGTGAGTCAGGCCCCTATATGCACGCCACCAAGGCCCGGAGGAAGCCGAGAACGTGACACGCGCCATTGCTCGCTGTGAAGTGCCACCGTCTACGGTCAAGTTCAACCCACCATTGACAGTCACACGCCGGGTCCGAATAGGAGGTCCGACGGTTCGAGGGTGGTGGTTACTGGTAAGCTTGAGTTTTCCGTCTCCGTTTCTTTCGTAGGGCTACTCGCTGTCTCACAAACCAGAACACCCCGCGGCCGCATCTGAAATCCGACGGTGCTTCCTGCTGAACGATGTAAATCAACTCGGAGGAGGGCGCGGAGACTTGGGAGGGCTCTTCACGGTATGGCAGTCCACGGAGCAGGTACAGGACTATTTGGTGGCAATTAGCGGGCTTGGAAGGTGGTGCGCCATAGCCTTTTCTTTCTGCTGAAGAGTGATCATGCTAAACATGAACGCGGAATAGACCCAAAATATGGATTCAGCGCACACTTTGCGCGGTGCCCCGTCCGTCAACCTGCAAGCAGAAGTGGTGTCAAGATATGTTTGTCAGGAAAGGCTGTTGACAACGCGACGATGCCGACTTTGTGGCTCAAGCTTTATGGCTGTCTGTCGAGAGTACAATTTTTACTGTCCCTCTAAAGCTGGTTACTGACAGGATCTAAGGTACCGTCCTCGACGCTACCACAGATTTCGTCCACGGTCACTCGACATCCAACAAAGTAAAAGGCCAAGTGGACCCGTCATCGGGCCGAGTCACCGGACACGCTACAGTTCTTGCTGAAGGTTGTACGACCCGAGTCATTTCTCGATTAAAGTACCAATCTAATTGTGCGTTCTACAGTTTCATTAAAGACGTCCAGTGTGCCGATAAAGGAAGGAAGCGGGCGACGCTGACCCGCTTGTAGGTGCATCTGGGTGGATAGTATCCTAAGTAATCAAGGAGACGATAAATGTGCACGTCCGGCGACAATAACTCTTAAGCTTTTATGAATATATCCGTTCTCACCATATTATGACTGGAACCCGAAGATCATTCAAACTCGCTCTATTACTTTGTGCCCGAAAGCTGCAGCTTTCTAACGATAGTAGTACCGAACACCAGGGCACCGATACTGGGACATCAATAGCCATCTGGCCCTTTCCGGAAGTGAGTCGGTGATGCAGTCGCTGTTGCATTAACGGCATACAAAGCGCCGGCTGGAGCGATCCTTATCATTACTGACACGAAGGAGGCGAGCGCAAGCCGAGAAATTACCTGGTCGTGCTGGCTAATATCAATTTGTCTACAAGTTTTGTCGAAGTGGATAACAACGAAATTAGCTCGGCGTTCACAGGATTGTTCGCGTTAATTGAAGAAGGGTTCCCGATTAGCAAGCAATCGCATTTCGATTCCTGCATCCACCAGATCTCCTGTGGACACTCGGTTTAGCACTAGGTGTAAAGTCTTTATTCATTTCGAAGCAGTTCTTGCTCAGTCAACTATTATTTTGGCAGTTGTCAAGGACTGGAATACGACAAGAAGTCGGGCTCCTAAAAGTAGGTTCGGCTGATTATTGAAAAATTCTAGCCTCCGGCCCTGATACCTAACTCCACTTCGGCCTTCAGAACACCTCGTCGCGGTGCTTGTGCAGTGGGGTGCTATGTAAGCAGGTCGTGTATCGTCCGTTCCTATTATTCAACTAACGGGCCGCTGAAGTTGAATTTGAGTCCTAAGCATGGTCTCGTCCACCTCCTCTTCACTTCTATAGCTGTCGCAGCTGGCCTCGACTTGAACATTCCAACCCAGTGGTCCTGCGGGTGCCGTTTTAAGCCAGTACCAACGTTTTCTCAGAAGAATATTTCAATAGGGACTTTTAAATCCGCGAATCACGCGGTGGAAGTATGGAGCGGAAGGACGATATATGAGTGTACTGGTACAGCGTCCCCATCCGCGAGGAGGAGCATTTCACATTTGTGGGTTAGAAAATAGTCCATGGATGCTAAGAAATCCGCTCACAATAAATGAATAGCATTCCTGTGACATTCATTTGATGTTGGCCTCTTTGCTGGCGTGAAGGAACATGGACGTCCGCGTGCATCCCCGGATTATTCGCACCCGACTCCACTTCGTCGAACAGCTGCTTGCGTCTGGCGCGTGAGCACATTCTGTACAAGCAGGCAGGCTCCCCCTCGTGGAACGGTGGAAAGCGGAAGCACATTATCCGATGTGATGCTAGTACGCTCAGAGCGAGACGATCAGCATCTACTCGATACGTGAACCTCAGCACACGGTTAGAGCACGCGTACTTCAACGTTGGCAGTCACGTTGAAGCTAAATGGAAGAAGTCAGGCAGCTACAAAGATGTACGAGGTACCTGTGATATTTGATTCATTAGCTCGGTACCGTTGACGGCAACTATTCGCCCCAGCCAGGCACACGGCGTCCAAGCCCCGTGCTGTGAATTTCTTATCTTCACAGCATTGACAGGCCTCCGGGTCAATCATTTAAAGATGCGAGCATACAGGTGGTAGGACTCTGCCGGTGGTTCCGTAAGAGAGCGGTAAGCTCAGGATCTCCAAGTCAATCCATATCCGTATACCTGAGAACCATCTCGAGCACTGAATACCACCATGCACATATGTCAAGACACCGGCGGTGACATCCGAATTAGCCCAATGCACACGACGACTATAAAGGAGGTAAACAATTTGGATACTCACTTCCTAATATTCTTATTTGACGAAAGGACACTCAGCTATGGTCTGGAGCCAAAAGGAGGAGACGAAAACCTCAAGGAATAAACAGAAATATACACGGCACCAGAAGTGACAAACTGCTGTCCTTTGTGCTTTCCAGGCACCAATTGCAGCTCGCATCTCATCCTAATGGGGTTACGGTGGGCTGAAAGAAGTACGTAGCTAAATTTACTACCGAGTTCCGCCTCCGCTACATCACCGCCAGCGTGTCACTACCAGATGTTGGCATATGTTGTCTGGTTGGGGATTGATGCCCGGGTCCGGTAAGTAAAAACACAGCACTGAGCGCCCGGCAGGCCCCCGGGTCGATCAACTTCCTTCAGGGGCCGTAACCCCGTTTTAAGATACCGGTGATATTGATAGCAACGAGCCATCGTGTGCTCTCAAACTTTGGCATATGAATTTTATACAGTGCCGTATTCCCCTGTATCCCATGACCCGCGCTCATGGTCTGCTTCCGAAAGGCCAACGAACGTTGGACAAGCGCTGCTGGTCTTGGATCAAGGCCAGTTCCAGAAAACTATACAATGGCTAGTTATAGGACTGCTAGAAACGCTGCCCAAGGCAGTCGATATTTTATATTTAAACTCAACCCCAGGAGTTATACAAATTATGTATAAGTGCTTCATTCCAACAATTATAAACTGCGTCTAAACACATGTTTTTCTTTAAATGGTGGTCGAAGAGGTACCATTGGGATTATATGTGACTGCATTTTCCAGCTCTGCCAGCTCCAGAAACACACTGTTCGCCCCGCACAGGGTCTCCGTTGCGTGTATGAAGTATTGCTCTCTAACGTTCAAGAGGAGCCTCTGGCTCATGATGCTTGCAATTGCCAAAGCAAAGCCAACGGGGACCTCTATTAGCGCTTCCTTGTATCCCAGCATTAGTGAATTTCGATGTCGATCGAGTTCGATAAAAAACAAACTTTTCCGAAAACCCAAGTAAGCTCGTTGGTAAAGAAGGCGGCAAAGACACTGAATCGCGTAAATTCAGTGGAGAACTGCAGGACTAGAGATTGGACCTTTGGACTTACACAATGAAGTACATCGCCGAATCCTTCACAAGAAACAATGTGAGGCGGCCTGATGGACTACTGGAGTGTCTTGTATAACCCTCCAGCCCTTTGTAGAGCGCAAGCCCAAACAGAATAACTTCGTGTACCAGGAGGGGTATCCATATAAATGAGTAAATCTCCGTAATATCACTTGGGATACACATGTGTATTCCCTCGATTCTGAAAAACATCGCTGTGAAAAGAAGGATTAGATCAGTGAAGCCTGGATTTGCGCAGAAAGGAGCATTTCGCTAAATTTATAATTGAAGCGACGGACACAAACCTTTTTCTTTTGTCATAATTTTTATGCTTAGCGCGTACATCACAGAAAACGTCCCCGTAAACAGGAGAACAAGGAAGATCATGATTTTCTTGCTTCTGTTGTACATTGCAAATACACGGAGTTGAAGGGTGACTACGGGTGAAAGTCAGTGGCCGGGAATGTAATTGGTATGAAAGTAGTCACATTCAGCCAGAAACCCCACGATTATTCCGGCCATCCAGTGAAATCTAATCCATATTAGACCTGCGGAGACATCAGACTCGGTTAGGATGGATTATCACATAATATACGGACAGCTGTTGAATGTAGACATTAGTAAGTAGGTTGTCTATGGCGAGATTTCCACTAACAGCTGTTAGAAAAAAGTGTGCATTACACATTAACGAAGGCATTTAAAGGTAGATAATGGTGCTCACTTCATCGGAAGGCTGGGTTGAGAACATGACTTAGAAGTCATGTGGCACCAGTCAGTACGTGGCTGGCGTGGTTGCGTTAAAGTGGTCTCACCAGAGGTAATAAATCTTAATAATAAGTCAGTAATAAATCCCGATTTGACAGAGAAACCACGTACATCATAACAAACAAGGTGAAGTAGCGGATCTAAGGAAAATTTAGAGTCATATCACTAAAGGATTTATGTATCACGCACCGTGAAATAAATCGCCTTCCCCAGTCCAAACTTTCCACCCTTAACAAAAGACAGAGTGTATGAAGTATTGAAAAGAGAAAAGGTGGCTTATACTTATACGTACCCACATAAGATTCACTTCCCGATCGTAAGTTAAGGCTGGTGGGAGATTCAGACTTGGAGCAACCGAAATAAATAACGAAAAGACTCACCGAAATCATATACAAGTAAAGTTATCGCTGAGACTGTCGAGGGAGTCCGTTTAAGAGTCTAACACCCAGCCGCAAAGACTCAACGAGGGAAAACCAACCATTGCACAATTTTGTCCACCAAATGTCTTCAAGAGGGTTAATTAACTCTGCCATACTTGATGGAGTATAGAGGTAATTGAGGCGTAACAGGTACAGATATTAGGGTCTTAAGTAAGGCGGGGGAGTTTCTTACAGGCGAATCGCGATCATACAAATTTAACCCGTCGGTGTCGTTCTTAAACTCACCAAGTGCATCCACTCAGATGATTCCAATGGACAAGCACTCTTGTAGATGGCAGCAAATGTGCCTTGACCCAACAAGCGAGCAACGCTGGAATTTGTTGTGCTGACGGGGTGCACTCGATCTTTGCTACACATCTGGTTGCTAAATCGGTAAGCAACCAGTCATGTCATAGGCACGGTGATTTAGGAACCGGTTACTCAGCTCTACAACACCTGTACCACAATATGATGATAACACTGTTTGATCGGAGATTGGGATCTTGCTACTAAGACTCAAGAGTGCATATACTGCTGTAACCTGTTGGAACATGCAGTTCCCAACTTTCTGTTCAAATCTTAGGGAATGCCTTTAGGTAAGTCATCCATTGCCCACGTTCCCAATTGCTGATGAATGATTGATTGAATGTGAACTGGTAATCAAATTTACATCAGTTATTCAATTGGGACCCTATGCTTGGAAAGTCTTCAAAACTTTCGGATCGTAGAGGGGAAGCAGAGCAGGACCAACCGCCTGAAGCCCTTCACTTACGTTTCTAGAGTCCAAAATGGAGTCTGTCGTTGCTAATGCTACTGTCATGGCAGAAGTGCGTGTATACCTCGATGTGAGGTACTTGATTGGTGAGTCAGTTATCGCCTGTCTTCCCTTGCTGTCTTGACTAAGTTGTCCTAGTCGCTGGCTTTACAGCACTTTTGTACGACATTCTCTTGACAATACCAGACGAGATACAAGTTGTCTGGAGGTCACCTCGGTATACATTCCCCAAAATTTCATACCTCCTAAATCGATACGGAATGGTGGCTTATGCTTCATTTTATATGATAGGTATGCTCATTTTCTCAGAAATGGGTTGAGTTATTGAAGCCTGCTGTATAACAGCCAGTTTTCCCTTCTGGGAGCTCAGCAACGTTTTGGTGAGTTCATCGCTCTACTCTTCATGATCAATTATGTTAAAAATTTTTAACCCAGTGCGTATAAAACCAAGCTCAAATTTCCTGGGTGTTTATTACGTGTAGCTGTGGTAATTTTACGACGGCTACGATATCTTTGGATGTCTTTACCGCAACCATGGGAAACGGTTTGTTTTCTTAATATAGGGATATGGTGATATTAATGTACTCTAATTAGCCGTAGTGCTTTATGAGCTCATTATTCTATGGGATGCGAAGGGAAATCTGGCACTGTTTATGGCGTCAGGTTTTATAGGCATGCACTCAGTTACAGTTGTTTTTGCTGGATTCGCAGCGGTGCAAATGAGGAGTAAGCTTTCGACGTATCTCTTCAAGTATTTATTACGGTCTGATTTGCTTTACCAGGGGCAGCTACGGCCTTAAGCCTTCACTCTACCTGCACTATACAACAGACGCCAGAGGTTTTCCTCGGAATATATATTCCAGCTGTAGGTTTCTTAGAAGCATTCTCTATTACTCCACGCTAAGTCCCTATGAAGGCTCTCCTGGACATATATGCTTTCACTCTGCTCCTTTTTAATGCCTTTTCTAGACCACGCACTTCGTCTCAAAGGTTACTGGATCTTTTATGTCGCGATGGATTGGTGTTTTTCATGGTGAGTCTTTTCACGTTCAATGCTTGCCTTTGCTTACCGTAGACTTGCAAGACAACATTTTGTATGAACAACTTCTCACCCGTATTCACGGCTCAACACGTACTAATTTATCACTAGGTATGAGACTGGCGTGCATCCTTTTTCTCAAAATATCCCCAGTGCGTACTTTGTTTATGTCGTTGTACCCTGATTCTTACAGTAAGGCCGGTAGACATCGTTTGGGATACCTGCCCTCGGGTTCGTCTTGCTCTCCCTGCCCAAGGTTGTTGTACTGATTTCATCCAAAATAGCTTTCCGGGGACGATTGTTTCTGCAGCCGTTTCGCGCCTGTACCTGCGTCTCCACTCAAGAAGGTTCTTGGATAATAACAGTTTTGGCTCTAGTGAATCATTTACTGAAGAAACTGAGCTCCGTGTTCGGAGTCAATACCGAGTAACAGAGTAGGGCATTATACTAGTCCGGTGTTCCCATATTTCGACTAGTAGCCTAAGTTAACTTTTATTAAAGCTCCATTGTATCCTGCCTGTCCCGTTTATCTCGATACACTTTCCCATGGGAAATGGGTTGTATTGTCAATTAAAGACACAGAAATAGGACCATGTCCCCTGAAAAGGGAAAAGCGAAGCCCTTGTTATGATCGAGGCGTCTATGTAACGTAATTTGTTGTATATCAAACTTGCTTCACAGATCTCATCTATAATGGCCGCTGGCATCTCCTATTTCTCGGGGGCCTGGTTTTATCAAACGTCACTTCCAGGTTTGCATAGCGTTATCCGGTGTCCAATCTGAAATAGCAGATTCTAAGGTCTGTTTGAACACCGGCTACTTGCTGTATCCCGGGGCAGATTCGCTGTCAATCCACCTGGATGGTACCGGTCTTGTCTTCTTTGTCGGCTGTTACTGTCGCACTTTTCCCCGAGTCATACGCCTGCCCCTATCATATGACTTGATTCTTTGACTTCCCCGTGTTCGCGGACATCTCACACATGTGCAACCTGTCGTTCTTTGTTCAGATCGCAGGTGGATCGTATCAAAGCCATCAATATAGGTGAATTATATTGTGATGTACAAATCGAGGCAGCCGCTTTACGGCTTTCTGTGCCTCCAAGTTTACAAGAAATTGGACATAAAGCCGATATCCCCCATAAGTTCTGCTTCCTCCTTTCCACTCGACAAGAAATTGATCAAATCCCTGCTTCAGTGCTTCCACTATGAGCTCTAACGGGCACAGGCTCGATACTACTTTGGACCAAGAGCGTTCTATATCCTTCCACGACCACATTGGCAATGGTGAAGGAAAGGTACAAGAGGCCTCTATCGATACTGGAGACTCAGCTACAAAGAACTATGAGCGTGGCTTCAAATTTTGGATGTGTTTTGTTGCCATTATGATGTCTTCCTTTCTAATGGCGCTCGACGTTGTGAGTACTTCAAAATGCCATATATTCAGTACTACATCTCCCTGATGTCCATTATGACGTGATATAAACAGTGTGGCCTGTCTACTGCATTACCCATTATTATTGCGGACCTGCATGGGGTCGAGTTTGAGTGGGCTGGGTCAGCATATGCGCTCGCCGCTACAGCGTTTTTACCGCTCAGTGGCGGACTGGCACAAGTTGCGTGGATTATTCAATAACTTTATATGGTCACTTATCAATAACATTCTTAACTAGGTTTTTGGCAGAAAATCCATAATGTTAAAGCAGATTTTTCTCTTTGCCTTGGGTAGTGCAGTTTGTGGTGCAGCACCTAGTGTAAACTGCCTCATTGCTGGAAGGAGTATGTGGAGCCATCTTGCGAAGTTCTGCCTGAGATTTAACAAATCGCCGTACTAGCCATACAAGGAATTGGGGCTGGAGGGATAACTTCTCTCACGCAAATTATAATTTCCGATCTCGTACCTCTCCAAGATCGAGGGACTTTCAATGGACTCGTCGCAATGTGAGTAGGGAGCATGGGACTTGAAAACGATACTAATTGGATATCTGTAGTGCTTATACCTTTGCGACAGCAACATCGCCCGTTATCGGTGGTGCTTTGGCCCAACACGGCCAATGGCGATGGTTTTTCTGTTAGTAACAGCCTGAGCGTTCTAAGTCGCTTGCCAAGCGTCTGAGGGAGCTAATTGCTATTTGAAGACCTCAACATCCCTGTATGTGGTCTCGTTGCGATAGTGGTCTTCGTCTTCCTTGATCTCCGAACACCTCGTGGAACATTAAAGGATAAACTTCTTAGTCTTGACTGGATGTAAGAGTGCAAATTTTATCAACTATCTTCCTTCAAAACACTAACGCAAAATAACAGGGGAAATGCCATTGTCATGTCAAGTACTACGGCTGTTGTCATTGGCCTTACGTGGGGAGGGATCGAAGTTGCTTGGAGCTCGCCCCGAGTATTGGTACCTCTGATACTCGGACTACTTGGCCTTGTATCATTTATCGTTTACGAAGGTTACAGGCCGAAAATACCTCTGGTAAGGTCAATGTATAGCATGCAGTGGATCCGCGCTGAGAAATACCAGGTACCACTTGCTGTCCTTTCCGATATCACAGCCATTAGTGGGTATCTACAGGCGTTTTGCACATCATTTTGTATGATAAGTCTATTTTGTGAGTACTCTACAACCAAATGTACCATCGAATCTTACATGCATTCTGTTACAAAGACTACCTTCCTGTGTATTACCAGGCTTGCAAGGGTGCCTCCCCCATTGCTTCCGGTGTTGACATGTTTGGTGTTGCATACACCGCAATGCCATTCGGATTGGCTATCGGCTTCACCGTCACGAAGTCTGGCAGGTACAAGCCCCAGCTGTGTTTCGCTTGGGTTTGTATGCTTGTCTCCACCGCGCTTCTCACCACAGTACACCTTGAAACCATTCGTATTGCATCAATATGCTACCAAATTATTTTTGGCCTCGGTCTCGGAACTCTGATGACATCCACATTCTTCCCTATACTTGCGCCAATCCCTGTCTCGCTTAATGCAAATGCTCTGGCGTTTATGATGTTTGTTCGCTTCTTCTCGCAGGTACGCCACTCATTTCCGGGATATGCGAATCTCTACTAAAGGATACCAGATTTGGGGAGTTACTGTCGGCGGCGTCATTCTTCAAAACGGGCTACAGAAGCGGCTTCCTGCCGAATTTGTGGCAACGTTTCCGGCAGGAACTGCGATTGCGTATTCCATAATCCCTGCCATTGCAAACCTTGAAGAGCCTTTTAGAACGAGCGTACGCGTTGCATTTGCCGAAAGCATCAGAATCAACTGGGAGGTGCTCGTAGGGATTGCAGGCCTTGGATTTATATCGAGCCTATTCATGAAAAACTTGCCCCTCCACTCCAATCTTGACGAGCAGTGGGGACTCCGAGAGGGACTCGGAGGGAATCTGTCTTCCAACAATGAGGCGGGATCTGCGCAGACCGCAGTGTGATGTATATGTACTATTATATCGTAGTTAAATTTGCAAGTGTCACAAACGAAGAGTAATGCATATTGGAGTCGATTGGGTGACTTGAGTCTATGCGGCGTGCTAAGCAGTTCTTAATTGGGGCTCGTGAGAAAGCGTTGTGGCTGATCGACAGGTTGTGTCTGGCGCCCAATCACTTCTGGTAACTTTTGTTGCACTTTGACAGAACGTGGTGTCTAGTTTGGCGGCGTCAACAGCTTGTAGAGTCTCGGAGGAAGGTTAGCCCCCATCTTATTTGTCGTTATAGGAAGGATAATCGAAAAAGTCCTATCTTGTCCTCCTAAAATCCCATCGCCTAACGATACAGTCTAGCTCGCCGTGTCGTGCTGACACTGGGCAACCACTTAGTACGTCCTTCGGTCTCCCTCGTATCCATCTGTATACCTATATCACCGCCGCTCGATGTGGTCAGCTAGCTCGGTTTAGGGAGGAAAACGTCTGGCCAGCAGAAGACTCCCTGAGGCAAGACTAATCGCGAGCCAAGGTTTGACTTCCGGAAGGAAACTCCATGGAAGCAGGGGATGCATGGCTGGCGTTACCGACGTTGTATCGCTTTCATTGTGAGTTTTTCATAGGCTTATAACAATACGAGACGCTTACAATGACCCTGGAAACGCGCATGTACAGTTGTACAGACTGTCTTCCTTCCTTGTGGTCGATAAGGCCTAAGGCTTCGAAATAGATCTGGTCAATGGGGTTACAACCCGAATTACTTCTCATCCAGCCCAAATCTAAAATCTTTTGTTTGCGTCAAGGAACAGCTGCGATCAGCGTTACTTTTTATCAGGGTCCTGGTGTGCCAAGTTGCGACGCCGTCCCCTGAAACAAGCAACAAGCAGACGCTCAGCATGTACATCAGAAGGCTAGGGCAGTAGTGAAAACGCCCTGTTGGGCCCTGTAGGGACCGCACGATGCACAGGGATATAATTTATCGAGCGCTTGTGCTTACACTGGACAAGATTGTAGGCTGCATTTTCATGTGCGTGCGATTCCAAGTGGGTTTTACTGTTCTTTTTAAGGGACTGCAGATTAATCATTATGCACAGACGTTTATCATTAGCATTTCCGGCTTTTTCGCGGTAAAGTCGGGTCACAATGCTGTTCTGTGTTTGAAAAGGAACTTAGTTGACTAGTTATTTGTCGTTGCAGGGTGACAGTTACAGAGCGACAGATACTACCCCAGCTTTTATATGACGATACGCTAACGTGAACAGGTCCTCATTACAACGGTCAAAGTATGTGCATTTCGAGGGATAAAATGAGGCAGAAGGTGCATCTCGCTGTATCGTCGACAGCACTGTATAGCAACATTATTGATCTTGACCTATGTTCAAATTAGTAATTGAATGCCGACATGCAGAACCATCTGTCCTGCAGGTACGACATCACTGCCAACTCTGCGCCTTCCTTTGTTCATCAGATTTCTACGACGGTTTTTAGTTTAGTTTAATAAGCGGCTTAGAACGAGATGGGCGTTCAGGACTCGAGGACTAAGGGCAATAGCATGCACTGACGAACGTGAGCAGGTATGCACACTCTAAACTTCCAGAATGTTAATGGTCCATAGGTACCCAATATCGCGAGTGAGGACAGACCTCTAATCAACCTGGGGTCCACCCTGCAGCTGAGCCGGTGAAGTCCCTCATCCAAGGTTCGCAATCAACGGAAGGCGATTATTCCGGTATATTGGATTAGATGTAAGCGCGTTTTAGTCACCGATGGGAACTTGTCTATGTGCTGCTCTGCTCTTCTGACAAGATGGACATCTACATCTTTTCCCCACCGGTGTTCTTAGCGCGGTATAAATACAGCATCCCCAGTCCTTTAACCAAGGCCCCAAAGGACTGTAGCGATAAAGCGAATATGAGTCAACGAGATAGCCTAGACTTGTACAGCTCACTCGAAGCTATACGGTGGACAAAGATGTGTAATGGTGAGTCATAAAACCCAATCCTCGCAATGATCATGACGCATGCGCAGCTGAATATGTTCGCATAGCATCTGCTGCGACGTTACTGTTGTATGACTTTGGTACGTCGCAACATTCACGTTCTAATGTTCTCGTGCTAAAATAATGACATCGCTCTAGTAACTACATATGACCGAGAGGTTAATCTTATGTGGGTGGGTTACCGCGTAGTCACTCGTAAATGCCTCGTATTCACTTACAGTAAATATTCTCAAGGGCGCGAAATTCAACATCGGAAAAGTCATATACTTTACTGTACGCAACCGTCGACGACTGTATCGCGCACAACTGTCCTGATCCAATTTCCTAATCAAGATACGATACTTCACGTTTTTTTCCGTGTTGTACGCCTTCGTTTTACACGCATGCTGCTAACCCGTTGAAAATCATTGATATCAGTTTCATTCTCATTGGTACTACCATTCAAACCCGTCTCTCCTACACTAAATTTTGAAGTGTACCTCCTTTTTTGCATAAAAGGAATGTCCTTGCATCATCCTTCTATCGAAGTAAGCATGAAATTCTCTGCTCCCACTCTTTCCAGACATGTCTAACCTGGTACCTTCATCTATTAGTTGTTCGTGCGCCAAGTACATTAAATGACCTCTCCGCTAATTTTCACTTTCATAGCTGTTTGTATGACCTTATTGATACGATCCTCCCCAGCTGATAAGAAAACAGGTATATCTTGGATAAGGTTTAACTGGATGTCCGGAGTAATCATAGGGATTTTGGCTGAATGTGAGATTCCTATCAACGTGCTCATGTCGCGTCCATTCACCTCGCGAAGTAACTCTCCAGCTTCGTGTGTATGCAATGTACAACAGGAGCAAGAAAATGTTGCTGTTCTTGATAGTTCTATTCACCGGGACTTTTTCAGCGATGTACGCAATTAGCGTCAAAATTATGCTTAAAGAGAAAGGTACGTGCTTTCATATTTCCACGCCAGCGACAGATGATTTAACTTCATCTACAGGCTTTTATTTCGATTTTCTTGATGATTTTTATATTTGCACTCCGTACTCCCTTCCCAACTTCTACGCGGAGGTCTGGGTACCAATGTTGGTGCATGAAGCGATCCTCTTCGGACTTGCCATATACAAAGGATTACAGAGCTTCAGGAGCAGAAACTCAGAAAATCCTTCGAGTCGGCTTACGCTGTTCCTTGTGAAAGATTCTGCGATGTACTTCGTTATGTACGTGTCCACATTGGGGGACTCTTTTCACGGCTGATTCGCCTAATTCAGTGTTTTCGCCACATTCATCGCGAATGAACTTGTATGGGTATTTGGAAAGGTATGTCTACCTTTCTCGCCCTGAACACGGAAGGGATGGCTGACTCGATTGATTGTCTTCAAGGAAACGTTGATCGAAGTTCCGGTCAGCTTTGCGTTTACAATGGGGAGCATTATGAGTCAGAGACTCCTTTTAAATGTTAGGGAGCAGTACTTCATTCACGCAACAGAAAGCTTCGACGCAACGAAGGCAGTGATTCCAAGGTCACTGGAGTTAGTAGCAGTGGGGTATGAGCCCGAAGATATAATGTTGACTACATTCAGCGAGTAGCTGTAGTAATGACGACGACTGCAGGTGCTATATAGACCTTCGACGAAATCTCAATGTACACAGCACATGAAAGTGAGGCCATAAAAGTTTGGTGAAGGGTTATAACGATTGCTCTGGGGAGTACTGATGAAGGTCAATCTAATTCTGTCAAGCTACGCACTCCCCGAAATCGATGCTAAAGATCGTCGAATGATATGAGTACATCAACCTCGTTCCCCTCGCTTTGGCTATCAACACTAGTCTCGTGCCGTCCCTGTCCAGCTTGAGGGATGAAATTCATTTCGCTAATCTCGGAATCCTGGCGCGGCGAGCTATATTTCTCCCGTAGATTTAGGATGAGTCTCTGGCTCATAACGCTTGACACAGGAGCAGCAAGACTCATTGCGACCGGCACGTATTTGACCTGATTAAAGATACAACCCACGTTCAGTGGTATATTAGGCGACTGACTCCAGAATCCCATTTACGCACACCACCGATAATCCACAAGAGTTGGCTGGACAACAATACTGTAAATACGCTGCAGAATATCGGAGAATCATTATTTTTGGCTAGAGGGAAAGCCGATGGCGATAACACTTACACCAGGAAATACACTGTCGAGCCTCTTACTAAGAAAAGTGTAACATGACTTGTGAATACTCCCGTAGTGCGGTGCTCACTGTAAATATCAAGTCCTTTGTACGCGGCAAGGCCAAAGAGGATCCCTTCGTTTGCAAGGACCGGGATCCAAAAGCCAATGTGATCGTTAGTTGCATTTGATGCGGCGCAAAACGCTCTTCGAAGCACCAGTGCTAGAGAAAAGTGCATGGATAATTGGGTGTAGCTATACGCGCGCTGTTCGTGGTAGCTGAGGATCAAAATTGTTTTCCTGTTTCGGTACGACGCTGGTTGCCCCAGCAAACGCGACCGTTTTTCACCAGTTGATCCTAGTAGCCCTGTAGTTAGGTGAAGGTACCTCGGGGAGTGTAAAGAACTACACGGGACACGGAGAACAGAAAGCCAAGTGCTTTGCCGAGAGATAACCAGACTCGAACGAGCAAAAACAACAGCACCCAATTACTAGCAGTACGATTTGCTCTTGCCCGCAGTTAGAGTATTGGTCGAGACCGACAGGAGCCCCGCAGTAAGTACAAGGCAAGCACCGCCCTCACGCTATGTCGTCTCTTGCACTGACCCTCCGCCAGCAGTCATGTGTGTCGCTAATTCACCGTTGTCTTCCTTTCCTTTTCATCGCGGCCAATGAAATTCGTTGTCTGAATACAGGAGCAAGACACAATTGTCGTCCACATAGTTTCATCCTTTTTGCTGTGGTTTCTCACAACAGCAGACGTGTAAGACGGGTTCCGAGATACTCCTGGTCAGCGCCCGCACTTTGTGGAAGGAAAGGGATTGTTGTAAAGAATGTACGCGGTCACACACGACTAATAACGTATCAAGTATCGCACCTGGCAAAAACCCGAACTACAATGCAGCGGCACCCAAAAATTGCAAAATAATACCGACGATACCAGCAGCTACCGGCAATTTGATTGCCCTGAATCCAGCCGAAGCCGACTGGGTGTTACTCGGCGCCGATCCAGAACTCGATGCAGTCGTCGCCGGTACGCCTCCCGTCTCTACAGTAGATCCCGAAGATGCGGCGGTTGTCGGTGCAGTTATCTGTGCGCTGTTGGCCGCTGAGCCGGCATCCGAGCCCGCTGACACTAGTACGGGGACTTGTAGGAGAGACCCAGACTGAGTCGTCGTTATCACAGTGGAGAAACCATCTTGGACATCCTGGTCAACTGCAACGCACAAACCGGATGTGGCATCATACGAGCACTCTGCATTGAGTGCAACGGAAATTTGGTCCATGGTCGCGATGAGGACTTCGGAGATGTGCGTTGCGTCTTGCACGAAAGTCACTAATTGATAACAGTGGAGATAGCGTCGTTAGAATTTGACATATATTCTAAGGACTGGCGGGGGGAAAACGGAGACGAAGGAAGAAGCGTGGTCAGGGCCAACCGAAAGAAAAAGTCACGTACTAGTATACGCTTCGTCTTCGACGGTGTCGGTAACGATGTTCGAAAGTAGGTATGTTGTACCATCCGCACCCGTTCCGATGATTTCGCCCTGAAGATTATCGTCCGGGATCAGGAATTCGGGCATAAGGAGTGTTGCAGTCTGCACTTGCGCGCTGGTTCCTGAAGAGTCTCCCTCAGTAAAAAACTACATTCAGAGACGGGGAACGTATTAGACACACCGCTAAGAAAACCAGCCGCAATGCAGGCAAGTGCCCAGATTCGTGAGTGCATTATCTGTCGACGTTGAAGGGAGTGTGGGTGCGTCCAAGGGGGGCGTTGCTGATCCTGGGGTGCATTGCGACGGACGACCAGAATCCTTATACAAAACAAAATGTATTCAGGCCCAAAACGCTGATGGCCAATCCTGCCAAGCGTGTCGGAACCGACGGACTGAGGGTCACGTGCCTGGCTGCCACATGCTTATTACACAGCCACATAAAAACCCAAAGCCGAGACCCGCGCCGGGAGGCATCTGTGTGACCGAAATCCCGCCAAGCTTCAAAATTTTGCTTCAAGTTGCTCGCATTTCTGGTTGAAGCGTCAAGCATTCGGACTTCTCAGGATACTGGGCGAATATGCGCATAATTTAAAAGGCCAGTTCGTGGCGCGACCGCGCCGCTAACAGTATCCCCAAGACACCTCTGGTGGACCGCACTGCATGAGACCCGCATAAACGTTTAAAACCGCTTCCGGACCTCAATCGAGAATCGAGATGCGGCATTTTCTTGGCTGGCTGGGAGTCGAATTTCTATCCTTACTTATATATTTCCAGTACAGATAGGAAAGGAGAGGGACTTTGAAGGAGTCACCCTTAGTTACAGTTTATTGCGTATACTGCCACAATAGCCGCCGAGGGAGGGTTTTTTTGTTGAGGTTAGGTGCTTGAGCCAGTTTTCCTTACTTGGTAAAGGGGACAAATACAATTGAGAAGTTGCGACGCCGGTATCCCGGACGGATTTCCATTGCACAGTTAGGTCACGAGTGGGTGTTCTTGGAAACGCTAAACCTGCTTGAAATTCAATACCTATCATACATAGCACATGATACTACTCGAGTCTCGTACATGTGTTGTTAATACGGTGTGGACTGGACAAACGCTTAAGTGGAGTATGAACCATCGTCCGTGACTTATGATAAAAATACAAATGGCAAAAATTTTCTCCAGTTCGTGGAGTTTGCTGGGGGGATAGGCTAAAGTGATAGAAGCAGTGGAAGCATACCCTTGTCCAGCTTCCCGACTGCGCGATCCATCCCGTAACCTCGATTGTGTCGGCGACTCCCGATAACTGTTTCCAGATGGACGAGCTCTTCGCAGTATTCTTCATCTTCCTTGTTTTCCCCATCTCCCTTGCTTGCTTGGATCTGTTTGGAACCCTTCCGTACTCGTGACTTGGGGTATGGACTACTAGAGACCTTCAGTGGTGCGCCGCGGCAATCGTGGCGTTCCGCCTCTACGAAATCGACGATACGCACGCCGAGGGACCTTATTCCTGTTCCCATAGGTGTGTGTTGAGCGGCGACAGGAATGACGTGCCGGTCGAGATCAGTGTTGACTCCACCCTTTTGGTGAGTGGTCAAGCCGAGGCCGAGCGAGAGTGCGTGGCCGATCGAGTCCGAGTAATCGGGATAAAAGTGTGCAAGTTGCTTATGCCGGATGCCAGATGCATGAAGCGCACAAGCAGCGACCATATACTGTCGGCTGTAAGGGAAAAGGTCGAAAGACATGCTTATTTAGCCTGAACGAATACCCAAGAAACGGGAAAAGACATACCGGTATTCGTCGTAGTCGAAATCGACGCTAACCCCGCCTGCTTTACCAGAAAAAGCTTCCCCACTGCACTGCTCGAACACCGATATCGAGAACCTGTCCTTTCCAGAACAATGTCTCGCGCTCGTGAGCTCCGCGGAGACGTAGTATCCATAGAAACGCGGGACGATACGTCCTTGGAGCGACAGCAGCTCGTTTGAGTAAAAGCTCGCCTCCCGTGCAAGTGCGGTTGCGCGCTGTTTATCCTTATGACGTGCCCACTTGACGAAGACATGCTCCCCGTGGATGACCTCGTTCTTCGCAAAGGGATCACCATCGTAGAAAGCTCCTGAGACCTTGAAGTGGGAGAAAGGGATCCTGTACATAACGGCCAGGGCGTGTTGTACATCGCTACTGTGACCCTTGTCGGAGGGCGGCAGCGTAATTTGGATGAAGAGTAGTTCGTTCGATGCGCTGAGGGCGTCCATGCGGATGCACCTGTGCGTAGCACCGCCAATGAAGGTACACGAAAGTGCTGAAGCCATGAAGAAAAGATGGGGGTGCTGGAATGTTGTGCGATACGATGGTCGTCCATCGTAAATATACTGGAATCAGAACGGCGTGGCGACCTTCAATATGCCCTTCGCACGCGAGACACGCCGTGCGCATGTGTCTAAGTGAGGCCACGGTGAGGCTACCATATCCAGGCCGCTTTCCACCGACAAAATTTAGGGCAAAATTTTGGCGTCTCACAAACGCTAGTGGAACTGGTGCTACTGCCTGGTGAGTGAAAGGAGAAGAGTGTCGATGGCATGAAGACGCCGTACATGGACAGGCTGTTTGTGGAATCGATTCGATAAGTATGACTTCTCCGATGCCGGATACCACTTGCGAGTCACAATCCACCTTGCATATCCACGTTGACGAGATAATACCACCAAGTTTCCGCGCAGCAAGGTTGCACGTTAGCCCGTCTTGAGCCCGCCAAGAGCCTTTGGTACAGCCGTAAGTCGTAACTCGTGTTTGGCGGGCCTTTACCACGTCGCAGCACTCAATCGCAAGAAAACCCGTGACAGAGCCTGGCTAGACTTCACAAGAGCAGACATGGTAGGAGGATTGGTTGAGGTGAACGCGTGCAGGAGATCTTCAGTCTAGTGGGATCCGCTTATCTCCGCAGCTCGGAGGTATCCGGGCTACTTATATCGCATGCGCATATAAGCGGAAGGGTTGTGGCGAATACTGGTATACATCGTGCATTGCTTTCTCTCTAACGGGAAAGTCACTGCATCGCACAGGAAATTATGATACTACGACTCCTTGATAATAAACACGGATGGCAGGATGCATAGATGCACAATGCACGCCCGCGACTATCGGCCTAATTTTGATATACATATGTTCAACCTTGAGGCTTGAGTCGTCTTCTCGAAGCAAACTCAAAAACGTGGAGTTCACACCCCCGCAGCGCCAGACCCCTGACCTGTTTCCTACCCCACATCTATACACCAGATAGGGTGAGAGTCAATCTAACGTTCAGGGGGCACTATTTCATATCAGCGCGCACAGACGGATGGATAAGTGCAAGGGTATGGGGTAGGACTATAGAGCCTTTTACGTTATACCTGTTACGCGCTGGCCCGACTGAGGATTGGAATTAATCTTAAGTCGGGAAGTTATGAGAAACATCGTGAAAAGTTGTGCGGGTCATGCGCATGGGCACTTTTCGCTCAATTGGTACTCCCCACCAGTGTAGGATATCACTTGACAGGGATTTGCACGCCCGCCTATAGTGGCCGCACTTTACCGGGAAAAGGCGCTTGTCTTACCTTAAGTTCCTCACTTCCACATCCGAAAGCGCGTGCTTAAAGGCTTCGTTAATATGGAATTCGTTGGCCTAGGTACCTTATCGGCGCGCCGCGACAAGACGGCCCTTTGCCCAAAGAGAAATGGACCCCATTAGCAGGAGCCTTCAGTCTTCGATTCATAGTGCTTCCGCAGTCGTTGAGATTGGGAGAGAGTTAAGAATGAAACAGTTGAGCTGGCAGATTTAGCGCAGGCACCGGGTTGATGGTCGTGGCTGCGTGCCACATCTATGTTCTAACTTCGAAGAAGTAAGCATCTGCTGCATTGAGAGGACAAGGTACAAATTGAAACAGTCTCCGAAGGTAGAGGTCCGCGAAGCGAAGCCAGCATGTTGCTGTTGAGGCATCTGGTACGGTGCTCTATGAACCAGAGGACTCGAAACTGACCCCAAAAGCTTTCCGGCCTAGATGAGGAAGTGGCGGGAAGTAGTAGACAGCTCATTCGAGCGGTGTCATATTACGCTCGTTCCTTCCGACCTTGGGTCACTCTTATTCTGGCTCGCCGAGCAGCGGTTTAAATCGATCTGTTAACCTGGCCTTCGAATGGACCCGCTTCAAGATTTGACTGCTGATATTAGTTCATTTAAGGGTCTTGCGTGAAAATCACAGTACCTGAGACTGGGAGATGACCCTTGGTGCGATGGCCGGGCATCGATGTTGTCGACACCCTAGGGCCCGGCCCGCCCGGGTCTATGTGCGCTCCTCGTTGCTCGGAAATAGCCGTCGGTTCCCGGGTCGTTCCGACGGAGAGCGCTGACCACGGCGCAAGTCGTGGACGCTTCATCCAAGTTTGACTGGAGGTCAGCTTAGAGTCTAGACTGCCCACAAGTTGCAAAACCGCGAACAGACGCCTAAACAATTACATTTAAACCACACTACGCTTCGAAATATCTTTTCGTCTGCTTTCATCGGCCTATATCTTCCCCGACAGAAAGTTTCAGCCTGAAGTTGTGTCGAGTAATTCACACATCCGGAAGAAACAGGGATCTAACTGGTAGACTGATTTTTTAGGTCGTGCCCCGGGCCCAGGAGGGCCTACAACAACACTGTCTCGACGGCGACGATTTTGAAACCTGCAAATTAGCCTGGATCGATCCTGATGCTGTTCGATTTTGGTCAATGCACCACAGGTGTCTCTGGAAAGCGCCATGGGCTTCGTACAAACATGCGTGTTTCCAAGATTGGTGGCAGCTCCCTGGGTGGGTTGGTATGCGGTTGGTAGCTGTGCAGCTTCTGTGCGTTTGCAGCGTTTTATCTCTTTGACGTACTAAGCTCCGTAAACTCTAGAGTATAGCAACTGAAGAAGTTGACGTGGATGGCTACCCGGAATCCCTCCTTAGGCTGAGGACGCCATATTAACTGATGGGAAACGAGAGTTACACTAAGCCAATAAAATATTGTCAGTATCATATTCTGGTTGGTACTTCGTGATGGGCCCCAAAACGAGGTACATGTTCTGGCTTCTGCGGATAATGGACCGGCTCTACACAACTGTGTGTTTTTTCCCGTTTTATTCGCGTACACGATCTGTCCATTTAATTCACCGAATTGTGTCTATAGATAAAATGCCAATCTCTATTCCTGTGCAGATACCAGCACTAATTACAGACTAAGAGCGCGCATAAGGGATGGCTCAAGCAAAGGTATTTCTACTAAACTTATATGGGGGCGTGAATCGCTGACTACGTAAATATCAAATGAGAGGGGCATCGCAATGCACTTTCACAATCAGGAGTAACAATTCTTGTAGTTAAAGAAGATCGCCTGCAGTTCAGCACCTCATCCGTGCATCAACTCCTCTATCTTCATCGCCTGTTGGGCTATGCCGGCGGGAACGTCTGTCAGGTGATGTCTTTATAACGTGAGGAGACAAAGAAGAACCCACAGAATATCGGACAAGCGTTAGAAATGCCCGCACAGTGCTTCAACGCCTCCTTGATAAGATATATTCTCGCGCGAATTGTTTCTGGATGAGCACGCAGGTCATCTCCCTGAGGGAGGTTTTGCGTGTGTGTGTATCCCTGCACAAAGACTTGCGCCGCTGACACACCAATAACCTGATAGTTATCGATTAGGGGGTAAAGACGTTTCCGTTTGATTTCTACAGGGAATGTACTCACACTGAGAACAGGATCGACTAAGACAGGTCTGTGCCTCGAGTTTGACTCCCCAGATATCGTCTCTAAAATCCTCATGATCTCTTCTGCGTGCATATGCTTCACGTTCATTGCGTCCTGGCCTTGCCCTCCTGACATAGACTCACGCACGCTGCATATCTGGATCATGGCGGCATGTATGAGGGCATATGCAACGAGAAAGATGTCTCGGTCCCTCGAAGGGTGCTCCTGTAACCCGAGAGAATCCAGCGAGTGCATAAAGCGCGTAATAGTGAGAGAAATAATTTCAATGTCCTTCTCGGTGGTCGACTGAATTTCGAAACGGTTTGGAGCTTGAATCAAAAAAAAATGAGACATTTATTTATACTCTTCCATTTATTCCAAAAAAAAGGCTTACCAGAGTGCCAGGCAGACACAAGACGCGTCGCGCGCTCGTACAACACGGTTGATTTTGCACGTATCGTTGCACGTGAGTTCCTTACTTCGCCGTGACTATGATTCTGCTGTTCTGCTTCCGTAAAGAATGTCTGAATTGTTCCGCCTTCTGTTATGATGCCGACTAATGCTGGAGTGGTAAGCATCTTCTGATAAAGTAAATTAGACAGAAAATTTGGTTTAAATTTTAATTGTAACTGCGACGCACAAACTCATAATCTTCAACATCCAGCGGCCATGGTGTTTCGATGTGTCCCTTGAGTGAGTCGCCGAAGATACTTGGTGTCCCTGAAGCGGTGCTCCAGAAACAGTCAATGGTATGCACAGCCCAGAAAATGCCGATGCGCTCTCCGAGCTCAAGTGCATCTTTTGGAAGCGGGAGCTCGAATAGACCAGGGCCCATTCTATCTGCAACACCGAGTCCACCCAAATTCGAAAGGCCTCCAGCTGATATAAAAGGACCTGGGTGAGAGGTACTGATGCGGTGCAGGCCACAACCCACTACGAGAGACCCAGCTGTGTTTAAATGGTAAAGACCCTCTATGAGCCGCCCGAAGCTGAAGAAATAGTGCACAAGGAGAATCTTTGCTTGTATAATCTGTACGATCATCCTCTGACCGTCGGCGAGTTCCTGTATTAAAGTAAGAAAAACTTCGGATACAACTTGAAAGGATTAGAAGTTGGCCTACAGTTGAACCTGGCTGATCTCCGAGAGTATTTTGCAGCGCAACAGTCGTGCGCTGGAGGAATACGCTCTCACACTCCATAGGGTGCTGTGCGTTCGAGAGACGGATCGCCCAAAGTAGGACAGCATTCAAGAGTGCAGGGTGAGGCCGAATGGGGTCAGGCGCAGGGAGATTGAGTGCCGCGCGAAATCGGATGGGGCTGAGTGCGAAACCAAGAGTGGAAGCATGCGGGAAAAATGCGTTCATACTGAACCCAAATAAAAACTGGAATCAGTACCGGTCATAAGTCGATATATTGAGTCTTACAGTCCCTCTATTATCTGCGCGGGTGGCTCCTCGAATTCCCACCAACTTGGAGACGATGTTGTGGGTGCGGTCCCGAGGCTTTCCGTGACTGTCGACATTCCTGGGCTTCCACTCCTGGTTTTATACGGATCCTGCAATACAATCGACCTCGAGGAATGGTCAGGATTCTCTAGATCATTTATCCGGGACTGGAGGAGCGCGATGTTTTCTTCAAGAGTCTGAACTCGCGTACGACCCTGATTGTCTGTATATTCGCAATCTTCGGCGCAATGACGCTCGAGGCACTGAGTGCACACAGGGCGCGCGCCGTCACATTTCTTTGAGGAGAAAATTGTGTCACAAGGGTTAGGTAGAGTTTCAGAGATAAATATTGAGGGTCTCACCGTTTTTCGACGCCTTCATACCAGAAGGTGGTTGAGTAAAGGCGGATGCGATAGAGAGGGGGAGCCGTACCTGCAGGTAATGCACGCCTTCCCCCGCTGGAGACTGACTAGCTCAGGATACTGCGGCGAGGAATTTCCCTCCATGTATGTGAGTGTACTAGGTGAGGAGTCGAAGCAGAATTCAGAACAATATGCTTTTCAAGCCTTTTAGATCTACGGTGAGATGTCCGAGTGGGTTTGGCCTTTATACAAACTCATAACGTCCTAAATTTCGTCAAGTGTTCATAGTAAGATCGGACGGTATAGCGATGGTGAGTTACATGCAGTGCAACATGGGATGTATTAGCGTTGGTCGCGGAGGGTAGAGCTACAGCCTTGTCTCGAATTTTAGCAACCCGGCGAGCAGGATAAACGAGCCCGAACCAATAGGGTTGCGATTGAGGGCGTTGGCCAGGGGTATTAGCATCATCTTAAGAGTACAGAGAGGCGGTCATATCGGAATAATGGTCTACTTCATAGCCAGGAACGGATCCCCGAGTGTCTTTACGTTCCATGAGTTTGCCGAGGTCGGTGTTTTGATCATCCTTGCCGATCATAACTTTAAAAGACGAAAAAGACAGAAGTAGAGCTGTTCTTGTCTTGAACGGTCAAGCGTGCTAAAAGTGACCAAAGAGATATATAAGAGATAGCGGACATAAAAAGATACTGGTTTGAGGGGAAAAACTTGGGACGAAATAAAGGGAAGGGCAGGAAGACAAAATAGGACCAAGAAGGATGCCCCCCTTCGGACGTTGCCGCGTTACTTTATTGCCTTTTCAGGGTGGTTGGTAATCGTAATCCCGTGGTCATCGGGGACCAGTGAACGACCAGTTGAGCCTCATTAAACCTTCAGTGGAAACAGACCGACGGCCCGGGGGGGTACGCGTCTCGCGAATGATTAACCTTCCAGTCGGGCTTACGGGCGGCCAAAGAGAGGCTTTATGTATAAGTTTACATCGACACAGCACTCGGATTCTTCGACATAAGCGGTCGGTAACAGGGTAAATGTGAAAATCACATGGGTCCGTATCCCTTCGAAAACGAGCCTTGTTTGAAGACAGGGCTGCAGTTCGTCTACCCCCGCCTTGAAATACATGGCTACACATGAACGGCTTCTGTCACTTTCGATTATGTGACTACATTTGGTATTTGGGTCACACGCTATATTTGTAGCTAATGTATGCTCTTGGTCGGAATCGACCATGACGAAATCCTGATCAACGAGGACCGTGCCGCTACGCAATTCAGTCCAATATGTACGCTTGCAGATAAATATATTTAGCACACGGGGTATATCATGCGAACGAGACCAGCTGGGAACCTCCCACGAGCTGCAATATGGCAAGATGGAACGATTTCCTCGGGACTTGGTGAACCAACGAATCACTCATGCAATCGCTGTAAGTCGTATGAGTATCAACGGGCTCTTTTATACCCACACTCTTCATATCACGAAATTCCTTCCGCGCCTGGTCTCGCGCTGGGCTTGACATAAACGCCTTTTATTCGCTTTCTCCTGAGAAGATGAATACTTGCCGTACCCTCTGTCCCACATGTCCTCTACATACTCGCTTGGTCCGTTGCCTAGCACGAGAGACCAACACTTGAGTGATCTCGCTTGCAGTTTGGCTGATCTAGCATCGATGAAGTTTGCCGCAACCGCTTATGTACGTATTTCGGCAAGCACGCGTCGTCTGCAACTAAAAATACCGTGCGCACATTTTGACAAACTACATGGAACCCGTTCATTGTATTTGTGTTTTCCTGAAAAGCTCGTAACTCACACCGAACGTAGCAGCCTTATGGATATTGGAGATATTGGTTCCCCAGGACTGCCAGGCTGAAGTGCAAAAGAATACACTAAGCAGCCCACGAGGGGCCCGCTTACCACGCTAAGTTCGAAGCGAAGGTAGACTCACTTTTTACCGCGTGTCTGAAGCTCTAGTTTAACCCGTTTCGGTAATGGAATTCAACTTCGAGTGGAAGAAAGACTGATGAGATGAGTGCGTCCATTTCCACCAGGTTACACAGATCTCCACGGTGTGCTCGGTTTCCATGACAGTCGAAGGAGGTGGCACATGCTCAATACTTGGAGATTAACGGCGTGGAAGGATTTGCGTACGTATATGTTGGAAGGCAGCCTGATTTAAGAAAGCAAGAAATAGAAAACCTCCCACGGGGAAGATGAAGTTGATGTAAGAAACAGGACCCGGAATTGAGTCTGTCCCGAACGGAACTCCATCCGTGATTTCCAGGGCAGAGATGTGGGAGAGATCTGAGTAAGAGCAAAGAGGTGGGCGCGAGCGCCGGGCGCCGATGCATCGAGGATATAGATAAGGTATTCCGGTTACCGCTGGTCGCCTGCAGCCGAGGCGGAATGGCGGGGAAATGGAATTGTGAACAGGAGAGCTGATGCGGCCGAGCGCAGACATTGTGCGCTCCTTTACTGTAAATTAAGGCAAACAGCCCCGGTCTGGTCATGATTTTTCTACCTGTTATAATTCTGACATCTATCCCCAGCGATGCAGAGGATTAAGGAGCGAACTTGACGGCCCGCCTTGGGCCCACCCACGTTCCAGACACATCTATTTACAGGGGTACAGTTTTGTTTTATCTTCGAGAGATTGGTTTTATTGGCCTGCCGTAAGCGGGGAGATGCGGAGGGAGTTCATCTGGGATTTGAAAGGCTGGGCTCCTAATCTAGGTACGCAATGGAAGATAGTGCACGTGAGGTCACGTGCATTATAGCAAACTGATGCGTAGCTTACGTGTGTAAAGGTGAGTCGATAGGCGGATTGCCGTCGGGCGGTCCGTTTCCAACTCGAGGCGAACAAAGACATACGGAAGGGCCACTGGCACGCGTAGGTGTATGTATGCGCTGAGCTGCTGCAAGACGAGACCGAGACTGGGGTGGAAAAAGTTTTGGGTTGCACATGGTGTCTCGGCGGCCGGCGGAACGTCGATCGTCCAGCGGCTGTGCCATTACCGTGCAATTTTCTCTGTCATGATATTTCTTTTCTCATTTCTTTTCTGGCAATTCGCAGTGACTGAAGTGGTGGTACGGATGACCGTGCAACTCTATGCGCGATCACGCACAGAATACGAGTGATCCATAAGGCGGGGATTCTGGAAGCGGGAGAGCGAGCGGAGAGGCTTCTTTATCGACTATCTCTCGGACAGGGGACCTCCACCACCGCCGACACTAACGCTTCTGTTATCTCTGATAGCATGTTCCCTCTATAAATTGCTTCCGGTTGGTAAAATTTCAATGGCTCTTCTTCCCTCTCCCCTTCTCTCGCCGTTCTCGCCTCCTCCTCTTCCTCTGTCTCTCCTTCCTCCCCACCGTCGGTGACAGCGACGACCTTAGCGACGACCCCTCCCCCAATTCCTCCCGCAATACCATGTCGGTGACGAAGGAAGCCATGTTCGACGACTCCGAGAAGGGCTCGGCTCAAATCGGCGTCGAGGTCAAAGAGGCCAACCTCGAAGCCCAAGGTTTCAACATCCCCACCTCCGGTTTCCTGGCCAAGCTCTGGCGAGCGGTGCTCTACATCGACAAGTTCGGCGTCGAGGTTCGCGGTATCGAACGAGTCCGCCCAGAAGACCGGTCTCCCCATTCGCTCGCTGACCTCCTCGATACGGCGACCATGTGGCTTGCGGCAAACTCGACCATTTCGACCTACTCCATCGGTACACTTGGTCCTTCGACGTTTGGCCTGGGCTTGAAGGAGAGCTGCCTCGCGGTTCTCTTCTTCAACTTGCTCGCGACGCTCCCTGTTGCGTACTTTGCTGTTTTCGGACCGCGTCTCGGCCTGCGCCAGATGACCATATCGCGCTTTAGCTTTGGGTACTACAGTGAGTTATATGCCTTCTTCATACCTTCCCGGCCAGTCCTGACAAAAACGCAGCCGCATATTTCCCGGTCATCTTGAACATCATTGCCTGTCTTGGTTGGTCGACCGTCAACTCCATTATCGGTGGGCAGGCCTTGCAAGCCGTCTCGACCACGAACCAGATCCCCGAAGCAGCCGCCATTGTCATCATCGCCATCCTTACCGTCATATTCGCTTTGTTCGGATATCGCTACGTCCACCTTTACGAGCGCTACTCGTGGTTCCCCGTCGTGATCATCTTCATAATCTCCCTGGGCCTTTCTGCCAAATACTATGACTCCGGCTCCTTCGCTGGCTCCGGCCCGGTCGAGGCAGGAAACATACTGTCCTTCGGCGCTGCCATCGTCGGCTTCGGACTCGGCTGGTCCTCTCTCGCGGCTGATTATACGGTCAACCTCCCCGAGGATGTCAGCGGCAAAAAGGTCTTTTGGCTCACGTACGCGGGTCTTAACTTGCCTTGCATTCTCATTGAATGTCTCGGCGCCGCATCCGCGACCGTCACGCGCGCCGACTGGCAGCAACAGTACGCCGAAGGTGGTATCGGAGCGCTGCTCGCTGCGACGCTCTCCCCTGCGGGTGGATTTGGTCGCTTCCTCATGGTCCTGCTCGCCCTGAGTATTGTCGGCAACAACATCCCGAACATGTACTCCTTCGCGCTCACGTTCCAGGTGCTCGGGCGCTACGCGCAGCGCATCCCGCGCGTGTTCCTCGTCCTGTTGGGTACTGCCGTCTACATTATCCTCGCCATCGTCGGCGCAACGCACTTCGAGGCATGGCTCGACACGCTCCTTGTCCTGTTGAGCTACTGGCTCGTGATCTTCTCCGGTGTCCTGTTGGAGGAGCACTTCATCTTCAGGAAGGGCAAGTGGGCGAATTACAACCCTGATGACTACAATAAGCCGGAGCACCTCCCGCTCGGCGTGGCGGCTGGGCTCGCGACTGCGTGCGGAATCGTGGGTGCGGTCTTGGGTATGGCGACTGAGTGGTACGTCGGGATTCTCGGCGCGAAAAGTACGTTCACTATATTCCCTTTTCTTAATTAACAAATGCTAATTCCTTATTTGTGCAGTTGGCGACCCTGTATTCGGCGGTGACATCGGATTCGAGCTTTCGCTCGCGTTCTCCGCTCTTGTCTACCCTATAGCTCGCTACGTTGAGCGCAAATACGAGAACCCTGCACGGCTTCGCACTGCCGCTGAAGGCGCTGCCGAGCGGACGGTGGTATAGAGATTATTGGACACATGGACACTCCATTATCCGTCCTCTTCCCTTCTTTTTATCTATTTATAACTCTCCCACCTCCGGCCCCTCTAACTTGCAAAAATACCTGGTACCTGTTGAATCGGTGTTAACTACGGTGCATTCCGTTTTATAAGTGTATGTATTTCAGTGCACTTATGATTATTCTTTTCATATCCTGTTGTTATTGTTGTTGTCGTTTGATCCAGTTGTTGGTTACAAGGCAGGTGATTGTTGTGTAGAGTCAGTCGTCTTTGCATACGCGTAAATATCAAAGAAAGTTCTGATCCCGAATTTATTTATTGCCGCGAGTTAGCGGTCATGCATCTTTTAACTGTAGTATATATACATCTAAGCTGACATGGCTATGGGGAAAATCGATATGCGTGTCGTTGAGAGCGAGTGATTTCCTAGACGAAGTCCCAAAAGGTTATAAAACCAAAGAGAGAACTGGGAATATGGATGACTATGTCGCGCGGAATGAAAGGAAATGTATCCGGGGTAATGCAAATGAATGGACGAATCGAGAGCGAAGAAAGCAAGTGTATCCTCGATAACCCAGAGTAGAGAGTTCACTGCTCCCCGTCCGTATTACCCTCTCCATCCCCATCCCCATCATCAATCTCTTCATCATCTGCGCCCCACGGCTCATCCGGAAGCCCCGCGCCCACTACAAGCGTGAAAACCACGATCACGATCATCATTATATACACCAGCATACCCCCCAGCCGACGGAAAACCTCGTCCGAGCCTTCCCAATATGTCGCCCCAAGTCCCGATTGCAGAGAGCCCACGCTGCCTTCGAAGACGGGGGAGTCAGGGAGCGACTCGGGCGGCTCGTAAGCGCCGCTGCCGTACTGCCAAGAGAGCCCTTTTGCATAGAGCGAGCTGGCGGCGTATGGACCTACGCACCGCATGA
Source organism: Coniferiporia weirii (assembly GCA_024195185.1). Lineage (NCBI taxonomy): Eukaryota > Fungi > Basidiomycota > Agaricomycetes > Hymenochaetales > Hymenochaetaceae > Coniferiporia > Coniferiporia weirii. The sequence goes on from JAKOPK010000208.1 coordinate 32,239, forward strand.
CGGAGACGGTGCATTGCGCCAGACCGTTCACCGCGCCGAGCGTTGAGCTGCGTTTCCCTTTTGTGGGTTTCTTGGTTTGGAGTTGAGAGCGTTTCGGGCTTGAGGGTCCTGCTGGTGATGCCACGCGTTTTGAGGATGAGTTAGGGCAGGGCACGAGCGTCGCGCTTGAGGAGGATGACGAGATTGGCGGCCTAGCAGGTGCGAGCTTTGGCGTAGCTTTAGTGGATGTCCGCTTCGTGTTAGCGGCGGCTGTGATATAGATGAACACACAGCTATAGGACATATTCAGGAGGAGGGTGAGCGCGAGTTGCGTAGAAAGAAGGAGGAGGAGCGGTAGACTCAGCGCTTGGCTGTCGTCTGCAGTACCGTCGCCGGAAAATTGACGTCCGGCAGCCGCCTGTCCCTCCGCACGTACGACCGCGCTCATCATTGGGAATATGATAAATATGGGCGCGGCGCTTGCGATCCCCGCGAGGTAGGTTATGCGCACGCCCCAGCGCTTCACCATCCGCGCAAAGCAGCATACCTGGAAAGCGCCATTGGCAAGACCGAGGATGGCGAGTGCACCGCCTATGGAATGGGGCTCGAGGCCGAGACCGCCGAGCGAGCGCGGTGTGCTATAGAAAACGGGCTGGAGCGCACGATAGGCGATGTCAAGGAGGGAGAGGAGCGCGTAGGTCACGATGGACAGGATGACGGGGGGAGTCAAGAGAGAGCGAAGTGGGGGCGTAGGTTTCGGGCCTTCTGCGGGGACGAGATCTAATTTTGAAGTAAGGGTAGGGGAGCGGGAGCGAGATCGTCCCGAGAAGACGTTTAAACGAAGCAGCGAGCTAACTTTAAAGCCAGTCGGGTTCGTCTCCTTGAGGAAGAAGAACATGATGATCCACGCGATGATGGAGAACGACGCGGGAATCGCGCACGGTAGGAAGTACGGATACTTCTTCAGGAACTCGTTCCCGCCAAAAATGTCAGGGAAGCGCTCTGCGGGCCGAGAAAGCGCGCCACCGATGAGTGGACCGATAGTAGCGCCCAAGCTCCACGGGATGGGTTGGTACGCGAACGCACGCGCGACGTTGGTCGAGTCCGTGAGCTCTCCCATCATGCTCTTGACGACTCCGATATTTCCATTTAGTGCGCCTGAGAGGCAGCGAGAGATAACAAGTCCTGCAAAGGAACGAGAGAGGCCAAAGCAATACATGCTGAGAGAAAGACCGAAAAGGCCAACGAGGATGACGGGCTTGCGGCCGACGCTATCACTAATGCGCGACCAGTGGAGGACGGTGAGGGCCTGAGTGGCGAAGAATATGCTTTGCTATAAATAAAGTGTGAGTATACGCGTTTATTGAAAGAGAGGACGCGGTGATCGGGGCGTACCATCATGCCGACATAATATCCGACTTTTGTCTCGTCTCCATTTGTTATCCCTATTTCGCGGATGAGTTGAGGGATGAAGGGGTAGATGACTTGGGAGGTGAGGGGCTCGGCGAACTGGAGGAAGAGGGTTAGGGAGAACTGGGCCCACGGAATGGGAGTTTCCTTTGTCTCCTGCTGGTGCTCCTGGGGGCGCTCATGGGTGTCGTCGTCTAACTGTCGTAAAAGGGGCGTCTCCTCGTCTGCAGGACGGGTGCGTGACACAGCCATACCGGTCGTTACAATTGCTAGCTAGGGGGGGGAGTGTGGGGATGTGGGAGGAGAGGAAGACGGAGGACGGGGTTGTTGTACACATAGGAGAGAGGACATTACGTGATGGAAGGACAGTGAATAATTCGGCTGCCCCTGTTGACTATGCTATGGAACGTATGGAAAATCTTCCGCGGTCGGTTGACGTCGGTGTGCGCTGCGAACGTTCTGAGCATCGCCGCCCGACTCATCTCATCCCATCGGCCGAACCGGCCCGACCTCCAACCCTTCCGCCTCGCCGAAGTTCCCCCGTGCCCTATGTATGCTGATCCCACGCTGCCGCCGGCAGAAACACACTCCTGCTTCCCGTGTTGGAACAACCTCCACGCAGCGCCGTATACGACACCCTCGTTCCCTTATCCAGGACAACGAAATCGGCCTCGTCTCCCGTACTAACGCCTCATCTGAGAACCCCCCTGTCGCAGAACTTCACGGCTGCTTCGCCCGGTGCTTCGCGGACTCCGCCAATCCGGTCGAGTCATAACCCTCCAAAGGGCATACGGCCCGATTTCGAGATTATCCACCCAATACTAGCATGTGCAGCGCCCACTGACCCCTGAATGTACAAGCCGAATTAGCTGGTTTTACATGCTCTATTGAAGACCACGTCGTCCACTCGAGTCCTGATTCAACTGAGCGCTTAGACAATACCAATGGTCTGTAAGCGATGAGCGGAATTTCTTGGTTAATCAAGAGGGTTCTTAAGAGGGACCCGCCATTCGAGAAGGGTTCTTGCGTCAGATGATGGTGAACGGGCGAAATGGCCGCACTCTGGCGAAACCTAGACGACGGCCTCGAGCTCGGCAAGGTACGTACGGAATATCGCTTGCTCTTGGGGCGAGAGCTGAGTCCCGTCCTCTCCAAGCCTCCTTCTGGTCAGCGTCCGTAGTAAGTTGTGTTGTTATACTCGTACAGCCAAATTCTAACCTCTCCATACGTGTCTATAAAGTGCAGTGTCCGAATTTGTGCGTCTAGGACTCATATTCATTCACAGCCGATAGAACTAATTTGAGTCCACCAGAGAACATAGATGTAGAACGAGGACGCAGAGTACGTGATTGTGGAGAAGTTCGAAGACGAGGCTGCCTTTAATTTTCCCACCCGAGCTTCGTCCTACTACTTCAGCGCTACCTGCATATCGCCCTTCAAACCTGCGGCAGTCTGGTACGAGAGTGGACCTTCGCCGATTACCTATACATCCACGACGGTGTCGTCCAGGACTCTGTTTTTTTGGTTTACGTCGGGAGCGTCGATCTTGGTTAAGCGTCTGGCGAGGGAGATACATGGAGGACAATCAATTGATATCCCACGTTCTGGGTTCGTTTTATTATGTTGACGACATCCCTTCGAGTTCTTACATCGATACGTGGAAGGGGGATGAGAAATGGCTAAGGCTCATTTATCGGAATTCCACGGCATATCTCTCACAAAAGGTGGCACATCCTCAGACGTAAGCTTTGGAATTTGGAATATCCCTGCGATAACATCTCCCGCAAGAAGCCCCTTCTCAGCCTGGGAATGCTGGTATGCCGCGCTCTCTCGTGTCCTAGTTCTCCCAGCCTCTCTTCGTCGCAGCTATGTTTAGCACGCAAGCTTTTTTCGATACTCTCGCTCAAATCTGACCAGGAGTTTATGGCTCCCGAGTTAGTCCACCGACGCAAGAAGGATCTCCAAGGGCCTCAGTTTTTTCGACTGCTCTGAAGACACAGTGGCTGCATGCGCGCATGCCGGGTCCAAGGCTACTGCGTTGTATGCTCCCGAACCTCAAAGGACCTCGGATCCGGCGTACCGTCTGCATTGGTACGCTTCAAGAATTCTAATATTTGGAACGAACGAATATATTCCGCAATTTACTGGATTAACATGTTTTTCTGACTGCCAACGAGACTGTCTATACCATCCCGCAGTTACTACAATGTCACATACGCCAGTAACTCGGATGCACGCATTACCGCGACTTGGATGTACGCATGGAGGCACGTGACTGCTCGGGACGAACCTGAAGGTCTCGTGACCAGTGAATGACGCGGTTGGGACTTGACCGTTGTCCAGAATCCCGTAGACTCGACTGCCCGCCACCCTGTATCGCTTGCAAGATCCTACACTTTACTGGCGGTTCACCGAATCCGACAACTAAGAACTTCCCAAGGCTTGTAACTACAATGCTTGCGAACGACTCGACGGATCCGACCGGCAAAAAGCGACCATTGCAGAAATTTTTGTCGCGGGCGAATGAAAGCTTCGACTGGAAATGCCTACGCACAGAAATCAGAACTATCAATTCATAATCTTCCAGTACGCCAAATCTCGTTGTATGCGACCTAAAAGCGAAAAGTGGCTAAATTGAATACTCAGAGCTACAAGACTCTACATTGTGCACAAACATTTTAGATCGGACTGCCGGTCTGCGTCCTCTCGAGTACAGCATCCAAGACTGGCGTTCGATCTCAGACTAGAGACGTACATTTCCGAGCTGGATCCCCATAAGAAACCCCCACCTGCCTCCGTCTCACTTCGTGAAACTCTTCCTCTTTCCACCACCTCTCCTTCGCCAACGCGCCCTCTCGCCCTCCGCAATCTCTCCTCACAGCCATGCATAGCACACACTCCTTCTTCAGCACCCTCATTCAACGGTCCTCCGGCGTCTACGACTCTCTGGTCCATCGTCGCAAAAAGGAGCCCTCGTCGCCGGCGCGCAAGGGCCTCAAGCCCCTCCGGCTTTGCCTCGAACTCGAGCGTCGACAAAGGCAGACGGAGCTTCCGCGAGACATCATCCGGAAGGCCTCCGCACCTAGCGTCGTATTTGGACCATATTCTCCCATCTCCCCCGATGGACCGACTACGATCTCTGTGTATTCGTCCACTGGCTCCTCGCAACTTTCCCTCCCGCTTGCTTCACCTTCTCCTTCACATGTCGACGAAAACCTGTCAGAGCAACAACAGTTCTGTGCGTTTGACGAGGAGGCCGACGCAGATGCCTCCTGGGACTTCAAATGTGCTGCTGGGAACACGAAAGTGGGATCAAAGAACGAGAACGCGAACGAGGGCGAGGAAAGCGGCCAGTTGGACTTCCTTTCTGGAGTTGAGGGTGACGTGCGCATTGTTATCGAAGTACCCTTGGAGGATTCAAAAGCCGCCAGCTGCGGTATGGACAGCGCTGGAGCTATCGCACCATCAGCTTTAGGTCCGGACTTAGCCAGCTCTCTGCTCAAACTAAGGGATGCAGCTGGTACCGCACGCATCATCGAGGCTGATGAAAAGAATCCGGAATACAAGTACACGGATTCCCGGTGCAAGGACTTAATCACCAGGGATGCGGGAAGCATCTCCGAAATGAAGGTGTCTCCTTTAAATTATCTTAAAATCGGGCGGAACGAGCCTATGGTGCGCATTACTTTCTTATTTTTCGCGCTCATCCTCTCATTGAAGGCATCCCTTTTCAGTCTTTTTCGAAGGGTGATGCGAATGACGGTTTGGTACATGTCCCTATCGACTCTGCGTCTTTCCACGACGACTCCCCCACCTCGACTCCCGCCTCATCTACCATCATACCTGATTCCTCTATTTCTCATCCAGCCACTGGTGATATGTCTGAAGTTGAGGCCGATAAAGCGAAATCGGAGCCCAAGTCCCCGGAAGCATGGTGGAAGGACACCTGCATTTCCATATTCCCCTCTTACGCTTCCTTACTCCCAGAGTTACTCTATGAGTCCTCCGTCCCGGCTATCGTATCACCCGTCTCCTCCACCCATCATTCAACTGTCGATACTACGCATCCGGCCGGGGTCGACGGTTCTAAGTCAGGGAGAAAGCTGCTGGAAGCCTGGTGGAAGGACGCTGAGCTTCAAGACGAACAGAGTGTCTTCAAATCCCGATCAAGAATGAACACAAGTGATTCAAGTTCTACAGTTGTGAAGTGTCTGCAGACGCAAACCGGCCAGCGGAAATGTGCTCGCAGCCCGGAACAAGAACATCTACTCTCCGTGGGACTCAAGAAATATCCAAAGAGGGACATTGCTGCCAGAAATGCAGGGCGCGTCTTCGCTGGGATAAAGATACTTCCTTCAGGAGGAGGCAAGGGTGGTCAGGATGAGTTTGAGGTTCGTGTTATTACTTTTTTGCGCACATACTGTTTTTAATTGGGCGCTCCCATCGTAGCCTCTGTCGGAATTTAACACGAATGACGGAAGTCTTTTGTCGTCGAGCACCCCAATGTCCTTATTCTACACCTCTTCCAACTCTTCTGGCAAGTCTTCGCCATCCACACTGTGCACGCCACCGGACTCCCCACTGGACACGCCACCAGACACGCCCAATTTGTCTAGGAGCCCTCGTGCCATCTCCGATTCTGGCCTTACAGAAGTGCCTGCCGAGCTCGCTTTCGGGATCACCGATCCCGCCAAAGTTGCGATGCTCGCAGATGACTTCCTGTATCCCGGTTGTACGGCCGGGAACGAGGCACTAGTGTCCTGCGCAAGGCCATCTCCTCCGAAAGGCACTATGGTTTCTAAAGGTCTGTCAGCCCGGACGCCTAAACATAGGACAGCACCGACACCAACGCCGATTTTGAAGACCCAATCTGCCGACGTCTCCCAAGTGTCAGCCTCCAGAGCCACGAAGACAGTTTCGACCGTTACGTTTGCACAGCTATCTACTGTGACTCAGGCTGAAAGATGCGAAGACATTCCGAAGTGTTCCTTGGCCTCATCTAACGTGCTAGGTTTGACTCTTAGGCGAAGACATGCGACGCTACGGAAGCATACGACTCCGGTTGAACGCTCTTCAAAGCCGTGCTCGCAAGCATCAAGGCCCTCTTGTTCTGCTTCTACGTCTGCGACTGGCCCGGGGATATCTAGGAGACCGCTAAGCGCGCTTCATCGCACTTCCGTGATGAACGTCGCAGCTACGCCTGGTCTTCTTCCTCGGTTCTCTTCCGGGAGACGTAAGCACATACAAACATCCTCAAGATCAGAACAAGAAAACGTGCTACCTTTGTCGACAATGTCTAGTCTGCGTGAGAAGAATCTGTCTTCCGCGAAGGGTAAATGTACGTCAAATGTCTCGGCTGCGCTCTATGCAGTCCTTCACGGGCCAGCTATAAGTCAAAAGTATGTTCCTGCCGGCAATACTCGTCAACCACTTCTTGCAAGGCAGCCTCTTGAGACTTCGAGCTCGCTCTACTGGTTCTAATGGTTCAAGTCCTATACTGTATATGCTTGCATACTCTGGTGACCCGCTTCGCTTCGTGGCCCGTGCTCTCTTTCCAGCAGTTTTATTTCTAAAATCAAGTATCTATTCCATTTTTAACCGGAACAGTACATCTACGCATGCTTTGTCTTTTCGTTTTGCTTTTGGGCACAACATACTCAAGCCAGTAACGTCTACATTCGTGTGTTTATTATTTCTATCGGTGCCAATAAATTTAGGAGTTTATCGTTCTCTCTTAACAATGAATACTCATGATACTCCGTCGCGCTTATTATCCACCTGATGTGTAGTTTGCATGGATGGGTCGGGCATGCGGCAGAGTTAATATACAGTGGCCCACAAAAGTCTTGCATGATGGGGTCACGAGTCCATCATCACAATAGAGCTTCGTTTTTGCTCGATATTTTCGTTTTCTTGCTTAATAGGAATGGTATATGTTAGACTTCTATTAAGCAAGAAAGAAAAAATATTGAGCAAAAAAAAAGTTATATCACAATGATAGACTTGTGACCACATCATGCAAGACTTTTGTGGGCCACTGTAAAGCCGCACTCGTCGACCCGGCTTAATTGCGGCGGGACAGGTAGCACGTATGTACATGAAGACTGCCGGAGGGACTTCTTCGTGCCGTCTCGTTTCTGAATTATGGGGTATTTTGTACATTACGCTCGGTGATAAAATTAAAAACTATTGTATTGGGTGGGATGGAGATGACCGCGTAGCCAAGCTTTCCCGGCGTAATTTAGCCTATGGCTTACACAAGGCCGAACTTAATCATCTACCACCCGCGATATAGCGTCAGTGAGGATTTCACGGATGCTGGACATCAAGCCTAGATACGACTCATGACGCAGTCTGCAGAGACGTGCGTCAGCAAAAGAAAAGTGACACAACACGATAGTGGAAGGGAACACCGCGCATCTGCCAGTGAAAGACCGAGGAAATGGTCCAGCTGTGTTTGTGGACTTCGGCGTATCCTGCGTGCAAAGCGGCGAAACGATGAGGGGTTTAACGCATTCTTCTACTCGCTCGTATCAAAGGATACGCAGGAGATGTTCTACAGTACGGAACGACAGCAATTCCTGATCGACCAGGGGTATGCATTCAAGGTGATCACGCACCTCGACGGGCTGCAGACGCTGCCGGACCTCGCGTACCGTACGCGCGATGAGCAAATCGAGCTCATTTCATCCGTGCTACTCGCGAATGAAAGCGACGCGGACCTCGGGAACGACGTGCGCGGGGACGATGATGGCTTGCCAGGGACAGTCACCACGAAACACTTCGGTGGCCCGGGCCAGCGCGCGGGCGGTATACCCGCTGCGAAGCGGACGACGGGCAGCCTCGGCGCGCTGAGCGGCGGGGCGCACATGAGCTATGTCGACCAGAACAAGTCAGCGAATAAGAAGCTCGCGAGGGAGTCCGCGAGCGCGTCTGCGCGCCACAAGCTGTTCGCGAAGCTCGACAAGCAACTTGCTCAGGCGCGTAAGGACGCGCGAAAGGAGACTGCGGCGAGGTGATTTTCTTTTCGGACGATCCGTTTCTGACTTCTGTGGATTCTTTACGCTATGTTCGGTGATATAATCAAACTATTGTATAAATACAGTAAATACAAATTGTGCGAGACGGTGTCCATGTAATCAAGCCATTTTCACGGAGCAATTTACTGCGTGGCGTACAATAGACCGAATACCGTCATCCACCATCCACGATACAGCGCGCCCAGACCCTCCTCGGCAAAGACTTCGCGAATGCAGGGTACCAAGCCTGCATACGGCTCGTGACGAAGCCTGCCGGGATGTGTGAGGAAACAGAAACCAGATAATAGTGAGGGAGAAAGATACGCACCTGAAAGCCCGGGGGAGGGGTCGTGTCGGGTCTGTCGACTTCGAGGGCTGCGCCGGCTTGACCTCGGTCTCGACTTCCTCGATATTATCTTTGAAAGGCACAGCAACAAGGTCCTTGCCCATGTCATCAGCTGCAATCTCGACGTCTGGGACCTTAGCCTCTTCATTTGCCTCGCTCCCAACAGCCACCTCGCCAGTCCACGAAGACTCCTGCGCAGGGTGCACAACGCACAACCGCGCGGCCGCAACCTCAATTGGCGCAATCAGCAGCGTACTGAGCACTCGAAGTGCCAGCATAAGCGAGATGTAGAACGCGATCTCTTGCGGGGACGCGTTGCCGTGCTGTGGGTCGCCGACGATGAGTTTCACAAGCGGGCGCTCGACGAGCGCGATGTAGAGGGCGCGTAAGAGGTGGGCGAGGAGCGCGCCACGCAGCTGTGGGCTGGCGAGCACGGCCCAAGGACGCGCGCGTTCGGCAGGGGTGGAGAGTGCGCATAGGGCGCGCAGGGGATGGGTGCGGAAGGGTAGTGCGTGTTGCGTCGTTATCGCGCTGTTAATGTGAGATGTTTAGCAAAACGATGAGTGCATAGATATAAATATGTAAAGCAACGTACCGGTTCACAAAGACAAAGAGCGCAAATTCGAAGGGTAGGAGAACGAGCGCAGTGAGTACCTTCTCGTATCCCGGGAAGCGGAGGCCCTTGGGAAGGATGGCGATGATCCAACTGACCCAGAGCCATGCCCTGAAGCAAGTGAAGAAGGGAACGACGGCGCAGAGGAACGTCGTGAAGAAGAAGACGATGAGCTTTGGCACTATGCCTTTGAAAAGGCCCATTTTTCCCTGAGGGGAGGCAGCATCAGCTTACAGTACTCAAGACACCTTAGACACAAGGCGTTCGAGTCTCTCGCCATAAGGCAAAACGGTCTTAAATCAAATAGAAAAGTCCTCCAAGGACTACAGCCTCAGAAATAAACGCACAAAAACATCGCTCACCTCGATAGCCAGCGTCCTCTTCAGCATGTGCGGATAGTTCCTAACCTCTTCCGCCTCCTCATCTGCAGTCCTCAGGACCTCATCCGCACCCTCAGCATCAGACGCACCCCGGCGCGGCGCATAATGGATGCGAAATCGGACGAATGCGCCTAATACGGGCGCAGCGAAGAGGATGCTCGAAAGCTCGAAGCCAAGGAGGACGCGTGCGAAACCACTCCAGAACCAATACGCGACGACGACGGCAAGGATCGTGCCCGCGTCGCCCAGCTTTGTACGGATACTCATTGGTGAGGAATTGCGGGATGGTCGTTCGTCCTTGACGACCCGTGTGCTGTGAGCGACACACTTGTACGAGAGAAAGGGGTACAATGGCCGTCGTGAGGAAAGTCAGGAACGGCCCAGTCTGAGCAACTCATTTCAAGCGCGACACCAGTCCCGCGATCTAGAGCGCTGGTGATGCTGATTCAGATCCAGCTTTGCCGGTCTATGTGCATGTTGAACAGATGCGCCCACGGACAGTTTAGTCCAAAACGGAAAAAACGAAGTGTTTGACTCAGAAACGTATTCAAATGATATATGGCGCTGGCCATCTTGCATTGCGGGTGATGGTAAGAAGGCGCGGATTGTTATAAATGTGAGCACCTTCACAATTGAAAACTTACAAAACTTAATACTAGTATACACGGTCCTAGACTACATGGTGGTTCATAATTGTACATTCGGAAAGTCACTGATTCGTACACGGCCCCGTAGCGCATCTCCTCCCTGACAATTATCAAGTCTGGCCCTTGGACTCATTTTCGGGCTCATGAGTAGCGGGGTAGTGCAGCTTGACCGGCACACGTCCGTTCTCTTCGACATTTTCTACGAAGTGCACGATGCGGCGAGGGTCCGTGTCTGTATTGACGTCCACGTCTTCGCCAGCCCCAGCGCCGTAGTCTCCCGCAACGAACGTAGCGTCGGCCTCAACTCTGTAGCATGATGATCAGAAAGCTGTGGGTGATGATGGACTACTTAAGTGAGTTGCCTACATACCGCGCCTCGAACGTGGCGACGCGTCGCATCTGCGCTGGGGTAGCGCGTATGCGGAACTTCATCGAACGGGTGACCGTCCACGTTCCGCGCACCGTACCCGTCTCTATCCCAGTCTAAAGTGCAAGGTATCAACATGCAGCTCACAAGGACCACGAGGAAACCCAGCTCACCTCACTTCCCGAATCAACCTCGCAGTGCACATCATCAAACTTTACATCCGCCGCCTGCATCGCACCGCGCGCCGCGCGTACATCCTCCCTCATCTTCTCGCGATCGAGGCCCACATGCACACGTGCAGCCGGTGCAAATGCATGATCGAACGCGCGTGTGAAGGCCGTATCGCCGTCCGACACTGGCGCGGTGTAGAGCGCGGTGAGGCACGCCCTAGTCCATGTTCCAAGGTCTGGGGACATTCTGAATATTTTCTTTAAGACATTCAGGCTGGGCAACTAGTTGTGTGATGGGAGACTCAAAGAGAGCTTGCTATTAAACTTATGATATCCAGTGGATTGCGTTCGTTCCGAGTTCGGACACAAGGAATGACGCGCGGGGCCGGCTATAGCCGGCGACTTGGCCACACGTAGCTAACACTTAAGCAGCATGCAGGTTACTGACAACTTGCCCCAGTGATAATCACATCTTGTCGGTGAACTCGGTCGTCCGGCGCTTGTTAACGTTCAGCTCCTACAATTGTACATAATCCAGTGCCGCACCAAGTCCTTCGGAGAGGGACAAAACTGCATGATCATCTCACTTCCCTTGAATACACCGAGAACACCGATGTCACTCAGTGGCAACTCAAGAACACCCGTTGCACCTCAGTACAATGTTGTCTCGCCTTCCGTATATGTAAGTTCATGTGATTTCGAAACTCGACACAGGTTCTTACGGATGAAAAGGTGAAGACTTTTCGGCGTCAGGTTCCCCCATTTAAGATCGGCTCCTCCAAAAAAACTGCCAGTATCAGCCTAAATCTCCCGTACATTTTTGTACATCGCGTGCATTTCGGCTGCAACGACATTCGCAATGCTATTGAACAGATCGAGTGTAGAGCCTATCGACCCCGCAGAGCTTCAGCTCTTTCTCCCCATCACCGTGGAAAATCTCTACGTCTACATCGCAATCGGCACCATTCTTTGTTACGATACCAGTTGAGTCCATATAATTAGACCTTCGAAAGCTCCCCTAACTGCTTCCCTCAGTCACTAACCTTGACAAAGAGGTATGTACTGTTCTTTTGCTCTTCTGCTTCTCCATTAATCATATGTCCTACGTTGACCTAGATCAAATACTTTTGGGTGATTTTTCCACTGAGGCTTGGACCAGTTGTTACCCTGAGGTAATTAACTGTCTCAAAGAGCTTTCCCCGTAAGACTGCTAGCATAGTCTACTTTCTCGTAAGCGAACGGTACATCTCTCACTAATTGAAAGAAATAATTCGCAAACGGCTGGCCTAACGCACGCCTTGTTCTAGAATCGGTACATAGGCATTTTCGCTGTATTTGCGAATATAACGGGTAAGCCCACTTCGCTAGACAGGTTTATATATATCGATTATAATTACATTTACAAAACAAGCCGCTTTGTACCACACAAATCCAGAGCTGTAAGTGGGTCATGGTATTGATCTCGTACAACTGTCTTAAGGACTCTGCGACATTCTAGATGTACGGTGATCAATTTCCCATCGCAGTCACAGACTAACGGAATTACAGGCAGCTTTTCCGTTTGGGGGAAGGATGCGGGAGGTGAGTACCTAGTTCTATTATTCTGAATGAGAATAACGTTGATGATTATCTTTAATTCAGACTGGATGACCATCGTTCTAATAGACTGTATGGGTTTTCTCCCCTACTTTTCTCGTATACCCACCGTTGGGCTCGTTGCAGACATCCTCTTAATGAGGGTCCTTGCGTTATGGCATGACGGTATGTAACTTCACTCAAAATTCATTATGAAACTCCCAAGCCATACCTGGAGTTTCGATAGCAAAGAAATTGGCTGTGTCCCTCAAAGTTTTGTTTGCTGTGGAGTTCGCCTTCATGCTCGGAATACTGATTAAATCCGAGACAATAGAGGGTTGTACGTGACAATTCCCCTAGATTTTAGCTAAAGAACTAACCAGCGGCAAACTAGCATTTGTAGGAGGTGCAGAAGGTTTTGTATTCTGCCTTGCCAACGACATTCCTCCTTTATTTGAGACTCTATATTGGTTTGTGCTCGTAGTCATAAAGGGACTTCGAACTCACGTTATTCCAGGACGGGTCCACTCTTATTTGATCTTATTTTGATGATTCTTGCACTCTATAAAGCTGCCAGTTTCTGGCGGGAATCGGCGGGGTTCAATGGTGCCAGCCTCGTTAGAGTGCTTATACGGGATCAAGCCCTCTATTTTGTCACGTAATTATTTATCCCCTCTCCCGGTTTGGCCGATTTAATCATATATTTCAGTGTGATGATCTGCAGCGTAGCGCATACTGCATTTTATTGGGTGGACCAGAATGAATCCTCCAACGCAGCATTTAATATCGTGCAGGGCATGTTAACAACCGCTACTTTTCCATGCATAGTAGGATGTCGGCTGTTGGTCAATCTGAATGAAGCTGCCGAAAGAGGTGTCAATGGAGGCACGAGCTACAGGGTTCGCAGTCGAAGTGCAAGCGGCATACAATTTGCGGAGGTTTCAGTGTAGGCTTTTATTCGTGCTTCCTCCGTGCCGGTTTTCTTGTGGATCAGAATCGTGTCGTATGTACTAGTTGAACTAGTAGTTTATGAGCTTAATTTATGTGATAACATCAAGTTTCCTTGTAAACCAACGCTTTTGAGCATGGGGAGTAAGAGGTTCGTGCCTTACATAGTTCTGGCCAGGCTGTGGCCTCACTGGGCGCATAGAGTTGTATGTGAGTCGCAAGGGGTATCGTGTATATACTAGCATGCTATAAGTCTGATATGCGCTAAACGAGAATCAGGGGACCTGAGATGGGTACAAAACATACGTTCATGAAAGATCAAACGAGAACTCCGACCCACACATCTCACAGGTAGGGAAACTTGAAAAGAGAGGACAGGCCTAGGCGGTCAATGGAAGACTTCTCACGGCACCTCCCGACATCTCCGCTAGAAATCGGCATCGCCATAGCCCGGCAAGTGCTTACGTCAGTACAACACTTGCCCACAGGCCACGACATGGCTTGACTTCTCGCGGCCTTGACTCTCGACGTAACGCACAATATATTTGCTGGCACCGCCGTCTCCGTGGTGAACGCAGCCCTGCATCAAAAGTGAGGAGCTTAATGTGGTCAGAAAGCTGAAGGAGAGAGGAGAGCAAGTGAGTCTCCCGAAAAACCGCGCCTCGAATGTGGTGACTCGTCGCATCTGCGCTCCGCGCACGCGGAACTTCATCGAACGGGTGGCCATCCACGTCCTGGTCACCGTACCCATCCCTACTTCAGACTTAAGTACAGCGCGTTAATACATAGCTCACAAGGACCACAAAGAAATCCAGCTCAGCTCACTTCTCGAATCAATCTCGAAGCGCACATCGGCAAACTTTGCATTAAACTTTACATCCGCCGCCTGCATCGCGCCGCGTGCCGCGCGTACATCCTCCCCCTCATCTTCTCGCATGCATGCGTGCAGCAGGTACAAATGCATGATCGAATGCACGTGTGAAGGCCGTCTCGCCGTCCGACGCTGCTGCAGTGTAGAGCGCGGTGAGGCGCGCCCTGGTCCATGTTCCGAGGCCTGGGGACATTCTGAATATTCTGTTTAAAACGATCAGGCTGGGCAACTAGGTGTGTGGTGACAGACTCAAAGAAAGCTTGCTATTAAACTTATGGTACCCAGTTAATTGCATTCGTTCGGAGTCCGGACGCAAGGGATGACGCGCGGGGCCGGCTATAGCCAACGATTGCGGTATTTAGTAGCCAGAGAGCGGACACAGACCATATCGGCGATACCGGCATCCCAACTTCAAGTTGACGCAGGTGTACGGATGCGTAAGAACCCATAGACTGATTATCACCCCACGTACGTCCGCCCTTGAGTTTCTTTACTACAGTGTCCACAGACGCAATGCTTTACCGCCATCGCCATCGCGTTCGTTGTCGTGATCGTCGTCACTGGCAACAACTGAAGCAGCGTACGGATCATTGCCAACTCGTACCAGTGATAGCTAGGTTGTAGTACAGCTTGTCGTGGCTTCGTCATCTAGAGTCTCACCAGATTCTTTTAAGATGCGCGAAGCCGCTTGCTTCCCGTGAGAACACTCAGGAGGTCTATGAGAAGCCACCCAACTACGTCTCACGAACGCCATGGTACTTTGATACCCTGTTTTATTATTATGAGGCGGATCTCGCCCCTGTACATGTTATTCGTTTCCAATCGAAAGGATAGAAGCCCTTACATCTCATCCTCGTACGAAAGAAGTAAGGAACTTCTGATTCTCAGAGACTCCTCCATATAAGATTGACTCTGGCTCGAGTCCTTTCCGAAGTGAGCTGTCATATCGATATCGACTTGGCCATACTTCTCCTGTGTATCGAGTACACCTCGTCTGCAACGCTACCCACAATGCTATTGGACCGGTCAAGTGTAGAGCCTATCGACCCTGCAGAGCTTCAGCCCATTCTCTCCATCGTCGTGGAAGATCTCTATGTGTCTATCGCAATCGCGACCATTCTTTGTTACGATACCAGTTAAGTCCTTATAATTCATTAAACCGATGGAAGCTCCCCCAACTATTCCCTCAGTCACTAACCTCGATAAAGAGGTACGTACGGTTTTTTTGCTCGTCTGCTTCTCCATTAATCATATGTTCTTCGATGACTAAGGTCAAATACTTTTGGGTGATTTTTCCACTAATGCCCAGACCAGTTATTAACTTGACGTAACTAACTGTCGCAAAGAATTCTCCCCGTAAGACTGCCAACATAGTCTACTTTCTCATGAGTGGACGGCACATCTCTCGGTAATTGAAAGAAATAAATCGCAAATGGCTGACTTAATGCACGCCTTATTCTAGAATTGGTACATAGGAATTTTTGCCACATTTACGAAAATAATGGGTAAGCTTACTTCGCTAGATGGGTTTATATGCATATATCGACTATAATTACATTTACAAAAGAGGACGGTTTGTATCATACAAATCCAAAGCTGTAAGTGCATCGTGGTATTGACCTCGTACAGTTGTCTTGAGGGCTGTAAAACATTCTAGGTGTAAGACAAACATTTTTCGTAGCGGTCACAAACTAACGGAATTACAGGCAACCTTTTCACTTGGGGGGTGGGTGAGCATCCAGTCCAGTTTTCCTTAATGAGAATAAAGCTGATGGTTACCTTGAACTCAGACTGGATGACTATTGTTCTAATAGACTGTATGTATGGATTTTCTCCCCTACTTTTCTCGTTTACTCACTGTCGCACTTGCTACAGATATTCTCTTGATGAGAGTCCTTGTATTATGGCATGACGGTATTTTCTTCGCTTAGAGTTCATTATGAAACTGCTCAGCCTCGTTAGCAAAGAAATTAGTCGTGTTCCTCAAAGTTTTGTTTGCTGTGGAATCTGCCTTCATGCTTGGAGTATTGATTAACACTTCAATACTAGAAAATGGTGCATGCCGATTTCCCTGGATTTCGGCTAAATAGCTCACCTGCGGCAGACCAGTATCCGCAGGGGGTGCAGAAGGTTTTGCGTTCTGTCTCAGCAACAACATTCCTCCTTTATTTGAGACTTTATACTGGTTTGTGCACATAGCCGCAGAAGGAATTCGTACTCACGTTATTCCATGACAGGCCCACTCATATTTGAACTTATCTTGACGACTCTTGCCCTCTATAAAGCTTCCAAATTCTGGCGGGAGTCGGCTGGGTTCAATGACATCAGCCTTGTTAGAGTGCTTATACAAGATCAAGCTCTCTATTTTGTCGCATAAGTATTTCGCCTCTCACCTGGTTTGGCCGATTTAATCATATATTTCAGGGTTAGGGTTAGGGGGGAGTACTCCGAGCGAAGCGAGGAGTACGACTTATGAGGAAGTAGCGGGTTGGGCGACTTGCAGACAACTGGGGGATGCTTTCACATCTCCATCCAAGTTTTGCCTTTATGCTCTTCAGGCCTGCTTAGTCAATGACAAGTTGTTATTAATAACATCATATCCGAGTCGGAGATGATGACGTGCTTCATCAGCTGCTTATTGATAAAATGGAGAAATCCGGAGCGCGGAGTGCTCCAGACCTACTTTCGCCGACCTTGCTGCCAATGAGAGGAGGACTTACTGAACCTGTGATTGAGCATGTGATTACTCGGAATAACCTGTGAGAGCCTTTATGACCCCGTGGGGTTAGGGTTAGGGGGGAGTACACCGAGCGAAGCGAGGTGTCCGACTTTGAGGAAGTAGCTGGTGGGCGACTTGCAGACAACTGGGGGATGCTTTCACATCTCCATCCAAGTTTCGCCTTTATGCTCTTCAGGCCTGCTTA